>BNCR01000006.1:46103770-46303220 GCA_014656515.1 Oryzias celebensis | reverse complement strand
AGTGCTCAAGTAGTCTTACACCTCCTGCTTGCCAAGCAGGGAAGTGCAACATTTTTCTATTTATCAGGATGTCTGGATTGTTCCAGATGGGTGTCATTTTGCATGGTAAGAGTGAAGAGTTTGACATTTTAAGAAATTCCCACCAGGCTGTTAAAGAAGTACTTATATTACTACTTTGGTAGCAGTCAAGTTTTTTTTTTTTTTTGGGCTGATATATGGTAGATCAGACAAGTTAATCTTTCCACAAAATGCTTGTTCCAGATCCATGCATGGGTTGGTTTCTGGACTGTTTAACCATCTTAAGATGTACTCTAATCTGTTTACAAGAAAATAGTTGTGGAAGTTAGATCATTCTAAGTCTCCACAACCTTTTCCAGATTTTAAAGTTTTTAGACTAATTCTTGCAGGTTTATTGTTCCATAAGAAGCTGGATATGACTGAGTTTAATGTTTTGAACCATTTTAGTGGTGGTTTTGAGGGATCATTGAGAAGTGATAATTAACTTTGAGTAAAATTTTCATTTTTACTGTTGCTATCTTACCCATGAGTGACAGAGGCAGGTTGACCCAGCAGGTTAGATCGTCCTGTATACTTTTCAGTTATGGGGTGTAGTTTAATTGCACCAGTTCTGAAAGTTTTGGGGAGAAATAAATACCTAAATATTTGACATTGCCTGATTTGACTGGGATTTAGGTCGTTTGCTCGGCATTACCATTCAATGACAATAAAACTGATTTGTTCCAGTTAATTGTGTTAGGAGGTGTTTCAGGGACCCAAAATAAGAAAAACTCAGGAGTAGAAATAAATCCGGTTTATTTAAGTGTTTCACTCAGATGTTCTTTCCCAGGCCTTGGAGAACAATGGCAGATTGAGGTCAGGAGTGGTGACTTGCAGGGAAGAGGAGGAGAGGAGTCCTCTGTACAGCAAGGAAGGCGTAGCTCCAGGTAGAGACGATAGGAGAAGGTGCGGGGACTTACGAGGCTTTGGAGAAATTTGAGCAGGAGAAAGGCAGGGGCATGCAAGCTGAGCTGACGAAGCAGACAGGCGGGCAGGCAAGCTGAGCTGACGGAGCAGGCAGGCAGGCAGGCAAGCCGAGCATGAGCACTGCTGGAGGTTACTCTGGAAGTCTGTAGTGCAACGATTCAGCAGAGACTGAAGGACAGAGGGAGAGACATATAGTGGCAGGCACAGGTGGAGGGAGTCAGCTGATTGGCAGCAGGCAGGCTGCTGCTGCTGCTACCGCCGTGACAAATTGAGTGGTCTGAGATAGAGGAAAATTCATTAATAATTGTTGTTGTTTCACTAATGGAATGTGAATTGTTTAGAAAAAGTAATATGTCATCAGCGTAAAGACTAATTCGATGATTACTGTATTTTGTTGTAATTCCTTTAATGCTCTCACGCTGTCTTATTGTTGCAGCCAAAGGTTCAATGAAAATAGCAAAAAGAGAGGGAGAGAGTGGACAACCCTGTCTGGTCCCTCTACCAAGAAAAAAACCTGTCAGAAGTCTGTTTGTTGGTTCTGACTGATTCATTTGGGTTGTGATATAATATTTTAATCCAATCAATGAAGGATTCCCCAAACCCAAACTTATGGAGGGCAGCAATGAGGAACTTCCAGTTTACTCTGTCAAATGCTTTTTCAGCATCCAATGAGAATATGGTCATTTCCTGGTTTTTAATTGTGGCAAAATCTATTATGTTAACAGGTCTGCGGACATTATCACTTGAGTGTCTACCTTTAGTGAATCCAGTTTGATCATGATGAATTATATAAGGAGTGTTTTTTTTTCTATTCTCTGCGCGAGTGCTTTGCAAATACTTTTTACGTCTGCATTGATTAGAGAAATGGGGTGATAGCTTGAAGGAATTGTAGGATCTTTTCTGGTTTAAGAAGGAGGATTATATTAGCTGAATTCATGTGAGGTGACAGTGATTGGCTTTCCTTGATAAGTGTAACCATTTTATAAAAAGTTTGTGCCAGCTGTTCGTTCCCAGAATTCCTTATAAAAACTCAGCAGGAAAAGCCACCAGGCCCTGGAGCTTTGTTGTTGTTGGGCCATCAGCAAAGAGAGCTTCATGAAGTTCAGCCAATGAGAGAGAAGATGATAATCTATTTTTCCTCTCATCACTGCTTTTGCTGTCTCCCAAAGAACACATGGTGAAATATCAGGAGTATCATTGAATTCTAAGAAGGTTGCCCACTCTTTTTTAAAGAACTGAATGAACTCTTGATCTTTTAACAGAGAAGTGTTAAACCTCCAGGTTAAGCCTGAAGGTTTTTCTCTAGAAATATTTACAGAAACTGGTGCATGATCACCAATGATAATTGGATGAATGTTGGAATCCTTGATATCTTTTAAAAGAGAATTACTGACTAATAAGTAGTCTAAGCGAGACTGTGAGTGGTGAACTGGAGAAAAGAAAGTAAACCCTTTAGCGTTTGGATGACATGAGCGCCAAGATTCGCAGAGACCCAACTCATCCATGTACTGCTTAACAATACTTGCAGACCGCCATATGCGTGGTGTCCTGCTGTGAAGAGTCTGTCAAGTTCAGCATCAAGGACCAAGTTGAGGTCTCCTCCTATAATTATTGTGGAGTCAGAGTGAACCGAAAGTGAGGTGAAGAATCTGTGAAAGAAGGAGGATTCATCAGCATTGGGCTGTAGAGACTGCTATACAGAAATCTTTATTTTGAACTGATATGTTAATATTTACACATCTGCCTTCTGGATCAACAATTATCTTCTTATGAGTAAATGTCATATTATTAATTAAATTAGCAACTCCTCTTTGTTTGGAGTTGTAACTAGCTGAGTAGATGGACGGGAATTGTGAGCAGCACAGGAGATGATCAGCTTATTTAGATAAGTGGGTCTCCTGCAGTAAAACTAGATCTGCTTTTAGATCATTCAGATGGTTGAAAACTTTCAGCCTCTGTGGCCCAGAGCCAAGTCCACGCACATTCCAGCTAATGATGTTCAGACTGGACATGACTGTACTGACTGAGAGCGTGTTATGCTAAGTAAAGCATGTGTGTCTGTGTCTCTGAGTCCTGTGCGCGTGCCCGCTGACCAGTGCGCAGAGGAAACAATGTGTTCATTGATGCAAGTTTACATGTGGGAAGTGCAAAAAAGAAGTGTCATGAGAGTGCAAGGTCTGCTCAGACCAAGAACAGTTTTGAAAAAGATGTGTGATGTCAAACACGCACATGCACACACACACACACACTGTAAATATGTGTCAAAATTGTTTCTGTTTTCTGCAATGTTTAAAAAATGTCAATAAACCAGTCAAAATAAGGACAGTTTCTATTTTGTATGTTTTTCATTCACTTATTTTCTTGTCTCTAACTAAATTGAGCTCAACAAAAAAGATAAATATGTGGTGATCTAGTCTAAACAATGCGAAATATTTACAGAAAAGTAGGAACATTCGAGCCTTCAAGAGGAAGATTGGAGTCAGAAGCAATGAAGTTTCAGTTGCTGTAAAACCTAGTTCTTCCTTTTGTTTCTTCATTTCCGTATTGCAGCCCTGAATATTTACATTCAACTCCCAGCAAGAATCCGCCACATTATTAGCATACTGGCCAGATGGCATTCCAAACTGAAGGATCTGCCATTAGTGGCACATTTGAATCCCATGAGAGACTCCTCAGCCACCACATTCCAAAACAAGAGATCTAATGATCCCTCTATAGTCCTTCTAGTGTTAAAAAGGAAATAAATTGATGATAATCTATCTTGGTAAATACCTTTTGGATTGAGAATCAGTAGTTTTTTTTTTTTTTTTTTTTTTAGCTTATCTTAAAAGCAACCAAGTACATCACAGTGGACAACAAACGTGATGCAGTAAAAACTGATCAACCATCATTCCAGTCCAATGTGTGGAAACACTTTGAATTTACAAAGACATGTGACCGTACATTGTGGTAAAATGTTCTAATAATGTTCCTTTTGGATTATTCTGATGTAGAAAAGCAACAGTGGGCTGAAGTTAAATTCCATCTCCATGGATTGGGCTGATTAGGCAGCACCCCAGATCACACACTGCCCCCCCGTGGTCCTTCCTGCTACTTTAAGAAAGTAGCTATTGTATTTTCAAGACAATTGACTGAGGCAAGAATCTTGACATGTGTCAGTGATGTGGTGAACACCGGCATCGACCGATAACCATTAGGAGCAATGTGGGTAGTGTCTTGCCCACATGGCCACTCAAGGTGGAAACCAAACCTACATCTTCCAACCAGAGCTCGGCTGCTCTACCTCTGCACCACAGCCGTTTATTTATAGAAAGTTCACATAAATAAACTTCACTTTAATTTTGTTCCACATCACATTTTTTGAGCTGAGTCAGGCCAGGTCCTGACCTCCAGACTCTCGCCTGTAAGTCCCGGATCTGGAACCAGGAGGGACTGCTATGGGCGACACAACACGTCTAATTCTGAAAGTATTAACAAAGTTGAACCACTCTTAGTCTGGCTTGTCACCTTGGACTTGTATCCGTGGGATAACCCACCAGGGGCATCTGCCCCAGACAACAAAAGCACGAGGATCACTCAAGCACTCAAACCCCCCCACCACGTTAAGGTGGCGGTCCATCGGGGGGGATTTTTTTTTTTTTTTTTTTTTTTTTTTTTTTTTTTTTACATTTAATTTAATTTATTTTTCCTTTTTGTTAAACATTAAAACCCATTTCTACATTGATCTATTCACTGAATAACTAACTAAACTTACTGAATAACTAACTAAACTTACTGAATAACTAACTAAACTTACTGAATAGCTAACTTAACAAACTTAACAACTAAATAACATGATAACTACATAGATCCTCTCATTGAATCATTTTGATCTACGTATGCTGAACAACAAAAAGGTTTTTTCTTTACAATCTAAAACTTACAACAGAAAATATACAAATATTTACAAAATAAAAATCTCAGGTTTCATTTAAAGAAAACTAAGGTGGAAAATACAGTTTTAACAAAAGAAGGGGAAACTTTCAATGAAAAACTATTAGTTTTTAAAGGAAAAAGAAAAATAGAATAAAACATCAACTCTAAAGCAGAACTACTTATGTCAAACAAACAAGGCTAGATTGATTTATGTTTTGCGGATAAAAAACTTTCCAATTCTAGCAAAGATCTTGGGAATCGCTTGAAACTCCCCCAAGTTGATGAAGGACCTTCTACCAGTGACTCTGTGGTGGTTGAGGCCGGTGACTCTGTGTTATCCAGTCTTTGATCACCTTCGTCAGCCACACTGCAAGCTGCTGGAGGATTGTCAATGAGCTTGGCTTCCATCATGGTGTTTTTGGCGATGGTAGCATAGAAGGCCTTGCTTTCCCCCGTGAGGTGTTTCATTGTAATAAAGTCGTGAGCAAGGGCTTGACTTGGCGTGATTCTTTCTTTAGGGTTGAAAACCAGCATGCTCTTGAGAAAGTCTAAGAAGACTTTGTGGTCGTCGTCATCATGGAATCTAAAATAATTCCTGTGCTGGTTGAGCAGATCCTCAAGATTGACAACAAAGTTCTTTTGTTTAACCACTTCTTTTGTTTCTTCCTCGAATTCGCTTGGTGTGTACAGCCTCCAGCCGGGATTAGAGGAGTTCTTCTCATAACAGAAAAAGTCTCTGGTGTACATTCCTGATGTGAGGAAGTCTTCATCTGGTAGACCGAACAGCTGCACCAGACACTGAATAGTATCGTATTCAGTGTTCCATGGAAAGATATAATCGCCGGCGTACAAGGCCGTTAAAGTCATGCCAACAGAAAATATGTCAATGCTTTCGTCCAGAGGGAGCCCCAGAATGACCTCAGGTGCTCTGAGCGGAAGAGCTTGCATAGTGTATCCTGTCTGCAGTTGATCTGTGTTTGTTGCCAAACCAAAGTCTATAAGTTTGACTCTTAAAGGTTGTTTTTCATGGCTGATGAACATGATGTTGTCCAGTTTGATGTCGCGGTGGGTCACATTGATACTTTTGAGAGCGTTCAAAGTCTCCAGTAACTGCTGAGCCACAGCTCTGATTTCGCACAGATGAGACGATTGGGAGTTCCTTCCGTCAAGGAAATCCTCCAAGCTTTCTTGAAGAATTTCATAGACCACACAAAGATCTTGTTCATACTTGAAAGATTCATAAAGCTTCAAGAGATGGTTTTTATCTGGATCCAGATCTTTAATCAGCTCCATGGCTTTCAACTCTTCCTCTCCTACTTCGGCATCTTTCATGATTTTAATGGCAAAGGTCTCTGCAGAGCCCAGTCTGGTACATTTTGCTACTCTTCCAAAACTACCTTCCCCCAAAAAATGTCCAACTTTGTAAATTCCCAAATCACCAACCAAATAGTTGCCGGTTTGAATTTTACAAGTGTTTGTCTTTGTTAGCAGAGACATTTTGCCTTCAAGAATGTTTCTGTCTGTTAAGAGCTTTCAACTTTGTAGAAGAACTTTGGAGGACAAAAATACTTGATCCCAAAGAATTTACCAACAAATCCAAAGTGTCTTGAGTCTTTTGAGTCTTTTGAGTCTTGTGAAAGTCAGATGATCGAGGAAAATGAAACTTACTCAGTTGAGGTGGTATATATGTCAATTTTGCTCTGATTTCTGTATGATGTCAAATGATGTCGAATGATGTCAAATGATGTCAAATGATGTCAAATGAGATCACAAATGAGTTCACAAATGAGGTTACATATGATGTCAAAAGAGGTAATCTAGGTCATCATCACATGATGATGACGACGTGATGATGTCATCAGATTGAAAGGGGAATACTGTCAGTGTTGAAGGGTACTTATGGATTTTTTTTTTCTTTTATAAAACTACAGAACAGGCATGTATTTTACTGTACTTCATTACATTGCTTAACCTGACGATTGATTGTGGTTCCCTTTTACTGGTTAAATTCTTGTGCTGTCTTTTTTAAAAATTCTGATTTATGTTTGATTATTTGGTGAGGCGGAACTCCTGTTAAATGTTTTTTCAGTTGCAATAAAATCAACTTCTTACCGGTTTTGTTTTTACTAAATTGTTGAATGTGAGGAGGCTTTGATTTCCTGTTTAAAGTCTCTAATCACACAACATTTTTCGTCTGCTGGACAGAGCTCCTTCAAAATAAAAGACAGAAACAGGTGCTGTGCTTCTCGCATGTTGTCATATTTCTGAAATCAATGAGTAAAAGTTTGTCATTTCCTTTTCATAACCTGGTTCCAGTCTTTTCTGTGTTTAGAACACCAGAGTGAACGGGTGTTTATCGTTCAGATCTCTCTCCTAAACCCCACAGGCTGCTTTTACCCGCAGTGAAGCTGAGCTGGAGAAGTGTCCAAGCTTCAGCAGAGGAGAGTTTCTCAGCTTCCTGATGAATTAGCAGAGAAGAAACACAGAGCTTGTGTTCTACCGAAGTGTAGAAGATTGTATTGATTCCTCCAGAATGATCTACGAGCAGTGCAGCTCTCTGTGTCTCTGTTTCTCCAACCGTCCATTCTTCTCTTTCAGCTCTGGGTTTCTTGTTCGCGGTGTTTCTGTATTTCTGTAAACAGGAGCTCTGGGATCACCTGCTTTGTCTGCTGACAGAAATCTAAATGAAGAAGTTCCACTGTGCTCCTGTGTGCTGTGGACAGTGTACATGTAGTATCGCTGAAAATGATCAACTCTGATTGATTGTAAATAGAGTTAAAATGGTGCAGTTCTTGGTCACACCAGTGGGTGGAGCTTAGACAGCTGAGGGCCATCCATGGATTCTAAACTCTGTCTCATCATTCACTGTTAGTAACTTTGACTTCCAGATTGAAGCTGGTTGAAGCTGATGATGCACAGCTTTACATCGCCGTGTCCCCTGATGACATTGAACGTTTTTAAATTGTATTTTAGATATAAAGTCGTGGATGGCAGAGAACTTCTTACAGCTCAACCAGGACAAAACAGAAGTTTTAATTATTGGTCCTGAAGAGAAGAGAGAGATGATTTTACCCAAACTCACAAACTTTAAACCTTCTCACTGTGTGAGAAACCTGGGCGTACTTTTTCACTCTGAGCTGAATTTTATCCCGCACATCAGAAATGTTGTGAAGACAGGATTTTTAAGGTTAAGAGGTTTTTAAGAAGAGGCTCAAGACCCAACTTTTTAATTTAGCTTTTTTATGACTCTTGGAATTATTTAATTTGATCTTCTCCTCTTTTTTTACATTTATTTATTAACTTTTATTTAAATAATTTGATGATTAATTTATATACACAATGATTGTTTTAATATACTAACCGTGCTTTTTATTCCTTCATTCTTTAACTCCAGTGCTTCCTCTCGGGGATCCGTTGTTCTGGGGTCCTCCTGCCTATGGGTGATCTGGTGCTGCGGTGCTCATTCTCATTGGGGTGGCTGGGGTACCTCCATGTTAAGGGGGCTCTGGTCTGCCCTGTGTTGGGTGGGCACTGCGGTGATGACCCCTGTGGTTGGGCTGGACCTTGGAATAAACGGATCCCCGTAATACAGTTTCTGCACAGCAGTACTGAGCCAGACTTTTTCCTTAGAGCTGCAGTTTTTAATCTTTGTTCAGTTTTCTTCTGGGGGGGTGTCATGTACTGTGGGGGCTGGGTGGATGAGGGAGGAGCTGGGGGAGAGGACACTGATTGTTTTGCGTGGCTGTTCCTTTTTCATTGTTGCTACTTGGTCTTAAAAAATAAGTCCTAAATGTTTTTTTATTATTTATTAACTATTATTATTCATTGTATTTGTATTTATCATTATTATTTTATTTTTAGTATTATTATTTTCTTTTTTAATGCAAGGCGCCTTGGGTTTCAACTGAAGGATAGGCGGCGTACAAATAAATAAAGTTTGAAGTTTGAAGTTTGAAAAACAAAAGTAACTGGAGCCAAGTCAGGTTACCAGATAACTGTGAATGACTTTAACACATTACTTTTTAATTACAAAAGTAATTTTAAATCATTTCATCAGTAACAAAGTAATGTAAGAAACTACAGTTGAAATTTCACTAATAAACTAGGAATAGTGGAAACCGTCTGTGTGCGCCTCACTGCATAAGAGCGCACTCGTCCTCATCCACCTCTACCTGACCAGCATCTCCGTATGCGACCCTCGTACACAACACTCTCAGTCTTCTAGTTTCTTTCGTCTTTTTCTTTATTTTCTTTGCAGGTTTTAACTGAACTGGCAAACAGTGGCTTAATGTTGTGGGTCGTCAGACGCCACGACAGCTCCCACCTGTGCTCAATCAGCCACCAGGTATGGCCACCATGATTGCCTGCACCTGGGTCTCCAGCAGGTGTATAAAGGATGGTGGAGATCCCAGCTCCGGCGCCAGACTGTTAGCTTGCCTAAGACGGTAACGTGCTGGCTCTCAAGACGTGTCTTAGGACTCTACTCTTGTGTCAAAGATTTGCCGACTAATTAGTGTGTTTGCTTGCCAGTGGCTCCCGCTTTCTCTCCACCACCCCTGCTGCTCCCCTGGACTCATTCAACTCCACTCTCGACGCAGACCAATCCATGCTGGACTTTCCCCCATCAACATTCATCGCCTTACCCTTAAATAAACCTCATAACTTCAATTGTGTCCTGCGCTTGGATCCTCCCCTTCCTGCTCTCCGCCTAACAGAACAGTCTGGCCATTCATGGATCCAGCGGATGCAACCCCGACCCATCCCGATCTTGCCCGGCATGAGCAGTTGCTGCAGGTTCTGGACATCAAACACAACGCGCTTCTCTCACAGCTGCAGCAGGTCACCAACACTGTTGCAGCGCTCACCGCCACGGCTGCCTCATCTGTGCCCCCAGCTGCTAGCCCGCCAGCAGTTCCCACACCTGTGAGAGACGTACACATACCTGATCCGCAGCCTTATTCCGGAGTTCCAGGTAAATGCAGAGGATTTTTGTTGCAGTGTTTTTTGGTTTTCCAGCAAAAGCCCGTCACATACGCCACCGATCAGTCACGGATATCCTCCGTCATCAGTCTTTTGGAGGGCAAGGCTCTGAGCTGGGTGGAGGCAGCTTATGAATCCCAAGGCCTGGGGCAGATGACTTATGCTGACTTCATCAATGAATTGAAGAAGGTGTTTGACCATCCAGTCAGAGGCGGCTAAACATCTCCTACAGCTACGACAGGGATCTCTCAGCGCGGCTGCATACGCCATAGAATTTCGCACGATAGCTGCAGAGGCTGGCTGGAACGACGCAGCTCTGCAGGGTGTTTTTACAAGAGGACTTTGACAACAACTAAAAGACGAACTTGCCACCAGAGACCCCCCAAACTCCCTTGATGAACTGATCTCCCTGACCATTAGAGTGGACAACCGACTCCGGGAGAGGGCACGAGAACGCCAAGGTCAGTCGCTTCCCACACCGGCGTCCTTTTCAGCCTTGGCTCCGCCCACTAGCGTGCCGTCGGAGGAAGAGGAACCCAAGCAATTGGGCCGCACCCAGCTCCCCTGGGAGGAGAGACAACGCCGGCTCCAGAGCAGGTTATGTTTTTACTGTGGCGAAGGGGGCCATCGTGTGGCCAGTTGCATTCTGCGGCCAAAAGACCAGGGTCACCAGTGAGGGCGGGAGTACTGGCGACCCCAAGCAGTTCCATCCTGCCATCCATGACCCTGCTTCCTGCCACTTTATGTCTCCCCCAGTCAACGCATCCAGTTCGTGTCCTTTTGGATTCTGGAGCTGAGGGCCGATCCGGACAAGATAAAGGCCGTGGTGGAGTGGCCCGTACCCACAACTGTGAAACAACTCCAACGCTTCCTTGGCTTCGCCAATTTCTACCGGAGATTCATTCGGGGCTATAGCCACATCGCTGCACCTATAACCAGATTAACATCACCGTCTGTTTCCTTCTCTTGGTCCACAGAAGCAGCCGCTGCCTTTGCCAAGTTAAAGAGCCTGTTCACCACTGCCCCAGTCCTGCACCATCTGGATCCGACTCGACAGTTCGTGGTAGAGGTTGATGCCTCTGAGACGGGTGTGGGGGCAGTTCTATTCCAGCGTTCTGCAGAGACTCAGAAATTACACCCCTGTGCATTCTTCTCTCGACGACTGTCACCAGCCGAACGCAACTACCACGTAGGTGACCATGAATTACTTGCAGTGAAACTGGCCTTGGAACACTGGAGGCATTGGCTGGAGGGCACCGAACTTCCTTTCCTGATTTGGACCGATCACTGGAACCTGGCCTACCTGCAATCAGCACGACAGTTGAATCCCCGTCAAGCCCGCTGGTCACTTTTCTTCCTGCGATTCAACTTCACCCTGTCTTATAGACCCGGCTCAAAGAACCAGAAACCTGATGCATTGTCCCGTCTGTTTGCCCCAGACACTCCGGCCACCCTGGACCCCATCCTTCCTCCGTCGTGTGGTAGCTGCTGTGTCTTGGGAGGTCGAGTCACAAGTCCGAGAGGCACAGAGACAGCAACCTGACCCAGGAACCGGCCCACCAAATCGTTTGTTTGTCCCTGACTCACTACGTTCCCAGGTTATCCAGTGGGGCCACTCTTCCCGCCGCACCTGCCACCCGGGTGGTTCTCGAACTCTGTCCTTGTTAAGACGCCGTTTTTGGTGGCCCACCATGGACAATGACGTCCGGGAGTTCGTTGCGGCATGTTCCACATGCTCCCGGAACAAGACTCCGCACCAGCCACCCTCTGGTCTCCTCCGCCCTCTGCCTGTTCCTGGCCGCCCCTGGTCCCATATAGCCTTGGACTTTGTTACTGGACTGCCCCTTCACGAGGTAACACTGTCATACTCACCATCGTTGACCGTTTCTCAAAGGCAGTACACTACGTGGCTCTCCCGAAACTTCCCACGGCCAGGGAGACTGCCAACCTCCTCACTCATCACGTCCTCCGTCTGCATGGGATCCCCACGGACATAGTCTCTGACAGGGGCCCACAGTTCACCTCCCTTGTCTGGAAATCGTTCTGTCGGTTGATTGGTGCCACCTCGAGCCTCTCGTCGGGTTTTCACCTGCAGACCAACGGACAAGCGGAGCGTGCCAACCAATGTCTGGAGGCCGCCCTGCGGTGTATGGCTGAGGACAACCCCTCCTCCTGGAGTGATTTCCTGGACTGGGTCGAGTATGCACACAACTCCCTCACATGTTCAGCTTCTGGCCTCTCTCCTTTTGAATGCTCCCTAGGTTTCCAGCCCCCATCTTTCCCGATCCAGGAGGAGGAGGTAGCTGTCCCCTCCGTGCAGGCCCACATGCGCAGGTGTAAGCGGGTTTGGACAGCAGCCCGAGCGGCACTTAGGCGGGCTCAGGACCGGGCTCGCAGCAATGCTGACTCCCACAGGACCCCAGCTCCTGCCTATGCCCCAGGCAGGTTTGGCTGTCCGCCAAGAGCATTCCTCTCCACACTGACTCTCGCAAGCTTTCCCCGAAGTTTCTAGGCCCCTTCGAAATCCTCCAAGTGCTCAACCCGACAGTGGTCAAGGTACGCCTGCCCCGTACCATGCGGGTCCATCCGTCCTTTCATGTGTCCCAGATAAAGCCGGTCGCCTCCTCTGCCTTGGCCCCTCATGCTGCTGCCCCCCCGCCCGCCCGGGTGGTGGCTGGGCGTCCAGCGTACTCGGTGCGGCGCCTCCTCGTGGACGTCCGGCGCCGTGGTCAGGGTTTGCAGTTCTTGGTGGACTGGGAGGGCAATGGCCCCGGGGAACGGCCTGGGTTCCCCGTTCCACTATCCTGGATGCCTCTCTGGTTCGTGATCTTCGGCGTCGGCGCCCGGATCGGTTCCTGTCGCCTGGTGGCTCCCGTTGAGGGAGGGGGGGTACTGTTGTGGGTCGTCAGACGCCACGACAGCTCCCACCTGTGCTCAATCAGCCACCAGGTATGGCCACCATGATTGCCTGCACCTGGGTCTCCAGCAGGTGTATAAAGGATCGTGGAGATCCCAGCTCCGGCGCCAGACTGTTAGCTTGCCTAAGACGGTAACGTGCTGGCTCTCAAGACGTGTCTTAGGACTCCACTCTTGTGTCAAAGATTTGCCTACTAACTAGTGTGTTTGCTTGCCAGTGGCTCCCGCTTTCTCTCCACCACACCTGCTGCTCCCCTGGGCTCATCCAACTCCACTCTCGACGCAGACCAATCCATGCTGGACTTTCCCCCATCAACATTAATCACCTTACCCTTAAATAAACCTCATAACTTCAATTGTGTCCTGCGCTTGGATCCTCCCCTTCCTGCTCTCCGCCTAACACTTAAGGTAAACAGGGACTGTCGGAACGGGTCGGTCAAAAAACTGCATCGCTTTCAGGTTCCAGGTGTTCAGTTGTTTGCAGCCAGCTTGACGCTTTGAAACGTTCTCAACCAATCACACTAAAGCACAGAGGACACACCTTCACGGTCATAATCAAGTAAATGAAACAAAGTATTAAATGCTCAAAATAAGGATTATGTTTTCCACAATTTAAAGAAAGTGCATAATATTCCAGAAACAAACAGAAATCATCAAAATGGGTCTTACACCCTCATTACTTCATTATTCACATTTTGGTGCAGTGAAACTATTTTAGGTGACTAATAAAACAAACTACTTTGTGAAGACACTCGCATCTTTGACATTGTCTCTTGATTCAATGAAACAAACTGCATAGTAAAAAAGAAAAATAAAGTTAATGGCACACAGGCTAATGGAGAGTTGGAGATTGGTCAAAAGAAGATGAAGAGAGAGGAAATATGGATGTAAAAGTAGTCCTATTCTGCATTCATACCGAACATGATTCGCGTTTTCTGCCCCTTTTTTGCAGCACACCAAATTCTGTGCTCCCAAAATGGCCAGAAATGTGCTCCGTCATCCCGCCATCCTGGACGCCTGTGCGAGTAGCTACGAGCTAATGTTTTTAACCTAATCGCTACATGAAGCTGTGTCTCATTTCAATTTCAATTACAATTTTATTGATAGGGCCCAATATCACAGCCCCAGCCGTCTCATCGGACTGATATCAGAATATTGCAAGAAACAACAAAAAAAAATCAAACATGTAAATGTAAACAATAGCTGGTTGTTAAACAGACTAAGCTGAACAAACATCTCTGCCCTTAGACCATCCTTCATGATGAGGAAAAACTCATTTAAAAAACCTTACCTTTTTTTTTTAATGGGGGGGTGGGGGGTGGGGTGGGGGGACTAAGAAACCTCAGAATTGTCTACATGAAAGAGAGATCCTTAACCTCGGACGGCCAGGTGATGCGCAAGAACTATTAAAGAAAAGTGAGCTTCAATAACTCTAGAACTTAATGGTTGAATAACAAGCATATGTCTAATAAACAAACATGTCTAGATAAACAGGTACAAGTTAAGATAACAGCTAAATATTTAAATAAACAACGAATTGCTTGAATAGTGTAACAGATGGGCTTCATCCAGTAGGACTTGTGGGAACAGCTGGGGTTGTTGGAGGAGCCAAAGCCGAGGTCACGACCTAAGACAGGAGCAGGAAGAGGCATTGGCGAGGTCACAACCAAAGACAGGAGCACAGACGATCCACCTGGAATCAGAAATCTCTCCCGCTCCCTCATAGGGGGTGGGAAAGAGGGACAACATGTGAATCGCAGTGCACCAAACAGAGGCATGATAAACAAAATAAAATAAAGCAATGGCAGATGACAAGTGATTTAATGAAGATTGCAGGTGGGGGGAGTGGGGGTGGGAGAAGGAAACAGACCCTGGTTTGGGTGGGAGGGAGTAGGAAAGACTAGAGCCAGTGTGATAAACTTCGTTACAATAGGTGAGGTAGAGGAGTAGTAAGTTAAGTAGTCTCTGATTGCTAGCTAGCCTGGCAATAAGCCTGTCCAAAGAGGAATGTTTTAAGTCTAACTTTGAATGTAGAAACTGTGTCGGCCTCTCTTACATGAGCTGTGAGCTTATTCCATAAAACAGGAGCTTGGTGGCTAAAGGCTCTACCTCCAACTGTACTTTTAGATATTCTAGGAAGAACAAGCAGTCCTGCGTTTTGTGAGCAAAGTGTTCTGTTTGGTTGGTAAGGTACCATGAGATCTTTAATATAGGATGGGGCCATCCCCTTCTAGGCCTTATAGGTTAGCAGGAGGATTTTGAACTTGAACTGGGAGCCAGTGAAGTGAAGCTAACACAAGAGTAATGTGTTCTCTAGTATAATGACCTCAGTTTTTTCTGGGTTTAGGAGGAGGTCATTAACTGCCATCCAAAACTTGATGTCACTCATGCAGGCACTAAGTTTCTCGAAGTGGTCATTCTGGTCGGGTTTAATGGATAGATACAACTGTGTATAATCTGCATAACAGTGAAAATTAATACAGTGTTTCCTGATTATATTCCCTAGAGGCAGCATGTAAAGCATAAACAGGATGGGTCCCAGAACTGAGCCCTGTGGGACTTAGTGGCTAACTCGACTATAATGAGAGGAATGTCCATTTACATGAACAAACTGGTTCCTATCAGATAAGTAGGATTTAAACCATTGAAGGGCACATCCTCTGATCCTTATGTCATGCTCTAGTCTCTGGAGTAAGATGCTGTGGTCTATAGTGTCAAAGGCTGCGCTGAGATCTAACAGGACCAGAATAGAGATCAGTCCCTTTTCTGTGGCCAGTAACAAGTCATTAGTCACTCTAACTAGTGCAGTTTCAGTGCTATGGTGAGGTCTGAACCCTGACTGGAAATCTTCAAAGAGGGTATTGTCCTGTAGATGGTAGTATAGATGTTTAACTACAACTCTTTCTAATATCTTTGAGATAAAGGAGAGATTTGATATTGGTCTATATTTAGCCAGAATGCCAGGATCTAAAGTGGGCTTTTTCAGAAGAGGTTTAACAACTGCATATTTAAAAGACTGTGGCACATAACCTGTTTGTATGGAAGTATTTATAATAGTTAAAATTGATTCATTAATTAAGGGGAAGGTTTCTTTAAAAAGCTTAGTGGGGATTGGGTCTAAAAGACAAGTTGAGCTTTTGGAGGATGTAATAACTGATGTTAATTCTGCTAGATCTACAGTAGTGAAGCAGTCTAATATTACAGAGGTTTCTATAGATGCCTTTGTTTCTACTGTTTTAGCCTGCTCTGAGCTGATAGCAGGGATAACTTTGTTCAGCTTATGTCTAATATTTAGGATTTTACTATCGAAGAATGAAAGAAATTCCTCAGAGCTGAGAGTAGCAGGAATATGTGGTTCTACTGAGCTGTGACTGCTAGTCAGTCTGGCTATAGTACTAAAAAGAAATCTCTGATTATTTCCATTCTGTGCTATTAAAACTGAATAGTATTGGGTTCTGGCTTTATGCAGAGATTTTTCATAATTTGAAAGGCTATATTTCCAGCTATTCAGGGACTTCTCTGAACCGGATTGGCATCATTTCGTTTAACTTACAGGTTACTTGTTTAAGGGAACGTGTTTCAGGATTGTACCACGGTGATATTTGGTTTTGTCTAAATAGTTTAGGTTTCAAAGGAGCAACAACATCAAGTGTTCTCCTGAGGGCCTCCATGGAGTCATCAACAAAATGGTCAGTCAATGTTCTTCTGAGCTGTTCTTTATTTATTGTAGCGGTGGAATTCTTTAAAACAAACTGAAAGGTGATTAGGAAGTGATCTGAGAGTATGGGGTCATTTGCAATGAGTGGAAGACGCAGATGATGTTTAGAGATCAGGTTTATTTATTTTGAAGAGCTCTACAAAAACGCTGATGATCACATCTCGTTTGAGTTCATGAGATTATGTAGAGATTCTCTAAATGAATGAAGAGGAGCAGGCTGCCTCTCCATCAACGGTAGCCTATTGGTTAGCTTCTGGGGTGAAGACACCCAATTGTTTGTGCTGGTGACACCACCTGCAATCCTGCAGGACAAAGGGAAAGACCATGTGGCCGATCATATGAGATGGCTGCAGAGAAAATGGTCTCCAGATCGTCTACATTTCCAAATAAATTTGGATAGTTTAACCCTTTTGGATTTTGCTTCCTATTTTCTTTGAAACAGGAAGCAAAACAGTGGGTAAATAGTGGGTAAATAGTGGGTAAATAGTGGTAAACAGTGGTAAACAGTGGGTAAACAGTGGTAAACAGTGGCCCATAGTTGGATAAGTTGCAGTTTCTGAGGGAAAAACTTGGGTGACATCTGGCCGTAATTGGGTGTGCTTGCGGCCCACATCTAGCTACAGGAGCAGGCCACCTAAGTGCCATCATGTAGGCCCAGTACAGGCCAGAGGTGGAATATTCACTGGCCCTTATTTGGCCCAGTTATGGTGATTGTGGGTCAGATTTGGCTGACAACTGGCTTTGCTGTGGTTTGTTTTAGGCCCAGATTTGGAAGTCAGGTCTTTGGCCAAATCTGTGCCAGAACAAAAACATATGGTGGCCCTTTGACGGGCCAGTTGCGCCTTCTGTGGCTAACATTTGGCTGATTTCTGGCCATGTTGTGGTTTGTTTGTGACATAGATCAGGCAATGGAAGTGGACCGCACAAGTGACATAATTCCAGGCCAAAAGTGGGCCAAATAAAAGTCATCAACAAAGTGATCATTTTTTCTGGGACTGAAACTGTGGGAACTGCTCTCAGAGAGTATGCTCAGCATGTTACTGAATATTGGTTGGTCTGTAAGTTTAAATTCAGATACAGAATGGTCAGTCAATGTTCTTCTGAGCTGTTCTCTACAAACTGAAAGGTGATTAGGAAGTGATCTGAGTGTATGGGGTCATTTGCAATGAGTGGAAGACGCAGATGATGTTTAGAGATCAGGTTTATTTATTTTGAAGAGCTCTACAAAAACGCTGATGATCACATCTCGTTTGAGTTCATGAGATTATGTAGAGATTCTCTAAATGAATGAAGAGGAGCAGGCTGCCTCTCCATCAACGGTAGCCTATTGGTTAGCTTCTGGGGTGAAGACACCCAATTGTTTGTGCTGGTGACACCACCTGCAATCCTGCAGGACAAAGGGAAAGACCATGTGGCTGATCATATGAGATGGCCAAAAGTGGGCCAAATGAAAGTGCTGACTTTGGGCCACATTCGGGCCAAAACATTTTTGTTATCTGGGGCAGGTGCCTACGTTGGGTAGGCAGAACTGGGCCAGCTGAGGTAGTCACCCGGCACTCCATCACAATCTTGGGCAAAATGCCCAGGCTATTGGCACATCTACAAATAAGAGGCCTGCTCTTGTTGGAGCCTTAACATCTCCTTTATCTCAGACTACTCTGATGCTTGGGGGGCTGCTTGGGGCATATCCCCAACACCACACTGGAACCCTGGGACTGATGGGACAGAGTCACTACGACTCTGCACCGCTCCTGGTAGACCTTCCCGCTCCCACCTTATTGGCTCACTCCTAACCTCTAGCAACGTGGCGCTGGATGCCGGTGCACAAACTGCTTCAGCTCATGCTGCAATCTACTATCAAAAACATGCTCCACAAACTGATCCCGCAACAGACACTGCGTTTGAAACACCAATAGGTGCAGCTCCCTTGACTGATGCCATCGGGCTCATTAAAGCCAGGGAGAATTCTAGGAAAGTCTCTCCTTCTAGCTGTCGACGTGAAAAAAGGCCTCCTGCAGGGCAATGTAGGAGTCGGTGCTTCCTGCAGCACTGCTTTGACCCTTACTGGGTTCTCACTGTCAGAACTAGGGAGATATTTATTTTCGCTGCACGTCTCGCCCTCCAAGTGACTGAACAAAAAGAACACCTGGTAAGCTATGCTTAAATGACAAGCCCTTATCCAAGTCTGCAACTCCTCAAGCCAGTGCACTGCCACTGCAAGCCCAATACCAGTCCATCCTCTAAACATGGGACATTTTCTGTCTCTAGGGACTTATAACAATCTCTCTATGACTGGTGGATTGGTTGAAGGCCCAGCCAAAGTGGCAGGTGCTACGCCAGGGCCAGAAACTGCGGCTTGTTGCTGCTGCAGCCTCTCAGTTTCAGCTTGCAGTCGCATAACCAGGTCTGTAGGTTCTTGTAATTGTCCTTCCATGACTAAGCCCCAGAGGAAAAAAAGAAATTACCACTCTCCGAGCTTATGAAAATCACCAAGTTATCTGGCCAGAGTCACCGTACTCACTTCCAACGAAAAACAGCTGCTGCTTTTAAAAGATCATATATATAAAAAGACAGGGCCAGGGCACCACAGAAGCCCCCCAGCGCCCGCAAAAAGACCCCCTCCCAGCCTAGCCAGACCCCCACCAAATGCGCCATCCACACCCCCGCAGGCCCGGGAGACCACGCGGACCCCGCGCTTGCCCCACCCAGGCGCTGGACCAGACCCCCCGACCAATGGAGCCCCCCCACCAGGCATCAGTGAGGCCCCGACCCCGGCATCAAAACCCTGGCAGACAGTCAAGGCGCTGCAACACCCAAGAATCCCGCCCCTAAGTTATGGCGTTAGCTTTGGGAGACCAGAGAGCCTGAATTCCTTCCATGCTATTTGAACTCTTAGTTGACATTTTTTCCAAGCTGATATGATCCAATAGCAGATTCCTGTAATGACTTACACTAATATTTTTCTTGTTTTTCCAGTTTAATAAAATTGTTTTTTCGTTTTTTGCTATACAAAGAGTTAGGAAGATTATATATACTAATCTTCCCTCTGTGTCGATGGCACTCATGTCACACAGCACACAAAGTGAAGGTGAGGCTGTGATTGAAACCTTAAGCCAGACTGATAAATCAACACATACCTGTTGCCAGAGAGCCTGCACAGGTGTACAGAACCACAGAGCCTGCATGTAATTGTCAGGTAAATTACTATCACAATGCTCACAAATGTCTGAGTTTTTGAGACCCATCTTGAACATCCTCTGTCCAGTATAGTAAATTCTGTGAAGAGTTTTAAATTGTGTTAGGTATAGGTTCAGACTTTTTGTGAATTTGAAGGTATTTAGACACATTTCTGACCAGAAGCTTGGGTCTGTACTTCTGCCTAAGTCCCATTTTGTTATTGGAATTGAGACTTTCTTATCTAGGTTGCATATGAGTTTATATATTTTGGAGAGAGTTTTATTCAATGAAAAATTAATCACAGAGATGACTAGTTCTGTTTTAGTAATTACAAGTTTAAGTTGCTGATATTCGAAGAATTTATTTATTCCATGTTTTTCTTGTACGTTTTGGTGTGTTATGAATCTTCCGTCTGTAATTAAGTGCTCAAGTAGTCTTACACCCCCTGCTTGCCAAGCAGGGAAGTGCAACATTTTTCTATTTATCAGGATGTCTGGATTGTTCCAGATGGGTGTCATTTTGCATGGTAAGAGTGAAGAGTTTGACATTTTAAGAAATTCCCACCAGGCTGTTAAAGAAGTACTTATATTACTACTTTGGTAGCAGTCAAGTTTTTATTTATTTTTTTTTTTTTTTGGGCTGATATATGGTAGATCAGACAAGTTAATCTTTCCACAAAATGCTTGTTCCAGATCCATGCATGGGTCGGTTTCTGGACTGTTTAACCATCTTAAGATGTACTCTAATCTGTTTACAAGAAAATAGTTGTGGAAGTTAGATCATTCTAAGTCTCCACAACTTTTTCCAGATTTTAAAGTTTTTAGACTAATTCTTGCAGGTTTATTGTTCCATAAGAAGCTGGATATGACTGAGTTTAATGTTTTGAACCATTTTAGTGGTGGTTGTGTGGGGATCATTGAGAAGTGATAATTAACTTTGGGTAAAATTTTCATTTTTACTGTTGCTATCTTACCCATGAATGACAGAGGCAGGTTGACCCAGCGGGTTAGATCGTCCTGTATACTTTTCAGTTATGGGGTGTAGTTTAGTTGCACCAGTTCTGAAAGTTTCGGGGAGAAATAAATACCTAAATATTTGACATTGCCTGATTTGACTGGGATTTAGGTCGTTTGCTCGGCATTACCATTCAATGACAATAAAACTGATTTGTTCCAGTTAATTGTGTTAGGAGGTGTTTCAGGGACCCAAAATACGAAAAACTCAGGAGTAGAAATAAACCCGGTTTATTTAAGTGTTTCACTCAGATGTTTTTTCCCAGGCCTTGGAGAGCAATGGCAAATTGAGGTCAGGAGTGGTGACTTGCAGGGAAGAGGAGGAGAGGAGTCCTCTGTACAGCAAGGAAGGCGTAGCTCCAGGTAGAGGCGATAGGAGAAGGTGCGGGGACTTACGAGGCTTTGGAGGAATTTGAGCAGGAGAAAGGCAGGGGCATGCAAGCTGAGCTGACGGAGCAGGCAGGCAGGCAGGCAAGCCGAGCATGAGCACTGCTGGAGGTTACTCTGGAAGTCTGTAGTGCAACGATTCAGCAGAGACTGAAGGACAGAGGGGGAGACATATAGTGGCAGGCACAGGTGGAGGGAGTCAGCTGATTGGCAGCAGGCAGGCTGCTGCTGCTGCTACCGCCGTGACAAATTGAGTGGTCTGAGATAGAGGAAAATTCATTAATAATTGTTGTTGTTTCACTAATGGAATGTGAATTGTTTAGAAAAAGTAATATGTCATCAGCATAAAGACTAATTCTATGATTACTGTATTTTGTTGTAATTCCTTTAATGCTCTCACGCTGTCTTATTGTTGCAGCCAAAGGTTCAATGAAAATAGCAAAAAGAGAGGGAGAGAGTGGACAACCCTGTCTGGTCCCTCTACCAAGAAAAAACCTGTCAGAAGTCTGTTTGTTGGTTTTGACTGATTCATTTGGGTTGTGATATAATATTTTAACCCAATCAATGAAGGATTCCCCAAACCCAAACTTATGGAGGGCAGCGATGAGGAACTTCCAGTTTACTCTGTCAAATGCTTTTTCAGCATCCAATGAGAGTATGGACATTTCTTGGTTTTTAATAGTGGCAAAATCTATTATGTTAACAGGTCTGCAGACATTATCACTTGAGTGTCTACCTTTAATGAATCCAGTTTGATCATGATGAATTATATAAGGAGTGTTTTTTTTTCTATTCTCTGCGCGAATGCTTTGCAAATAATTTTTACGTCTGCATTATTTAGAGAAATGGGGCGATAGCTTGAAGGAATTGTGGGATCTTTTCTGGTTTAAGAAGGAGGATTATATTAGCTGAATTCATGTGAGGTGACAGTGATTGGCTTTCCTTGATAAATGTAACCATTTTATAAAAAGTTTGTGCCAGCTGTTCCCAGAATTCCTTATGAAACTCAGCAGGAAAGCCACCAGGCATCGGAGCTTTGTTGTTGGGCATCCGCAAGAGAGCTTCATGGAGTTCAGCCAATGAGAGCGGAGAGTCTAAGTTTGAGCTTTGATCCTCATTTAATCTGGATAGAGTTACATTATTAAGAAATGAGTTCATACTTTGCTCTGATGGATTGACCTGTGATGTGTACAGGTTTTTATAAAAATCTTTAAACGTTTTATTGATTTTAACCGGGTCGTGAGTGACATTTTCTGTCTGGTCCATAATAAATGTAATTGTTGATTTTTCTTTATTAATTTTCAGCTGATTAGCTAAAAATTTACCAGATTTGTTTGCGTTTTCAAAATTTACGAGTCAAAGTTTTTGTATTTGGAACTGCGTTTGCTTATTGATGATGTCATTTAACTGAAGTTTTAAAGTTTTCAGATCTCCCAGAATGTGTTCTTGTCCAGAATAAGCATAAGCAGCCTCTAGATCTTTGATTTTATTTTCTATTTCTAATAAATCTGCTTTCTCTTTGTGTTTTTTATTTGTTAAATCAGAAATAATTTTTCCTCTCATCACTGCTTTTGCTGTCTCCCAAAGAACACATGGTGAAATATCCAGAGTATCATTAAATTCTAAGAAGGTTGCCCACTCTTTTTTAAAGAACTGAATGAACTCTTGATCTTTTAACAGAGAAGTATTAAACCTCCAGGTTAAGCCTGAAGGTTTGGGTATATCTCTAGAAATATTTACAGAAACTGGTGCATGATCACCAATGATAATTGTATGAATGTTGGAATCCTTGATATCTTTTAAAAGAGAATTACTGACTAATAAGTAGTCTAAGCGAGACTGTGAGTGGTGAACTGGAGAAAAGAAAGTGAACCCTTTCGCGTTTGGATGACATGAGCGCCAAGCGTCGCAGAGACCCAACTCATCCATGTACTGCTTAACAATACTTGCAGACCGCCATGTGCGCTGGTGTCCTGCTGTGCTCAGTCTGTCAAGTTCAGGATCAAAGACCAAGTTGAGGTCTCCTCCTGTAATTATTGTGGAGTCAGAGTGAACCGAAAGTGAGGTGAAGAATCTGTGAAAGAAGGAGGATTCATCAGCATTGGGCTGTAGAGACTGCTATACAGAAATCTTTATTCTGAACCGATATGTTAATATTTACAAATCTGCCTTCTGGATCAACAATTATGTCCTTATGAGTAAAAGTCATATTATTATTAATTAACATAGCAACTCCTCTTTGTTTGGAGTTGTAACTAGCTGAGTAGATGGACGGGAATTGTGAGCAGCACAGGAGATGATCAGCTTATTTAGATAAGTGGGTCTCCTGCAGTAAAACTAGATCTGCTTTTAGATCATTCAGATGGTTGAAAACTTGCAGCCTCTGTTGCCCAGAGCCAAGTCCACACACATTCCAGCTAATGATGTTCAGACTGGACATGACTGTACTGACTGAGAGCGTGTTATGCTAAGTAAAGCATGTGTGTCTGTGTCTCTGAGTCCTGTGCGCGTGCCCGCTGACCAGTGCGCAGAGGAAACAATGTGTTCATTGATGCAAGTTTACATGTGGGAAGTGCAAAAAAGAAGTGTCATGAGAGTGCAAGGTCTGCTCAGACCAAGAGCAGTTTTGAAAAAGATGTGTGATGTCAAACACGCACATGCACACACACACACACTGTAAATATGTGTCAAAATTGTTTCTGTTTTCTGTTTAAAAAATGTCAATAAACCAGTCAAAATAAGGACAGTTTCTATTTTGTATGTTTTTCATTCACTTATTTTCTTGTCTCTTACTAAATTGAGCTCAACAAAAAAGATAAATATGTGGTGATCTAGTCTAAGCAATGCGAAATATTTACAGAAAAGTAGGAACATTCGAGCCTTCAAGAGGAAGATTGGAGTCAGAAGCAATGAAGTTTCAGTTGCTGTAAAACCTAGTTCTTCCTTTTGTTTCTTCATTTTGGTTTTGCTGCCCTGAATATTTACATTCAACTCCCAGCAAGAATCCGCCACATTATTAGCATACTGGCCAGATGGCATTCCAAACTGAAGGATCTGCCATTAGTGGCACATTTGAATCCCATGAGAGACTCCTCAGCCACCACATTCCAAAACAAGAGATCTAATGATCCCTCTATAGTCCTTCTAGTGTTAAAAAGGAAATAAATTGATGATAATCTATCTTGGTAAATACCTTTTGGATTGAGAATCAGTAGTTTTTTTGTTTTTTTTTTTAGGTTATCTTAAAAGCAACCAAGTACATCACAGTGGACAACAAACGTGATGCAGTAAAAACTGATCAACCATCATTCCAGTCCAATGTGTGGAAACACTTTGAATTTACAAAGACATGTGACCGTACATTGTGGTAAAATGTTCTAATAATGTTCCTTTTGGATTATTCTGATGTAGAAAAGCAACAGTGGGCTGAAGTTAAATTCCATCTCCATGGATTGGGCTGATTAGGCAGCACCCCAGATCACACACTGCCCCCCTGTGGTCCTTCCTGCTACTTTAAGAAAGTAGCTATTGTATTTTCAAGACAATTGACTGAGGCAAGAATCTTGTCATGTGTCAGTGATGTGGTGAACACCGGCATCGACCGATAACCATTAGGAGCAATGTGGGTAGTGTCTTGCCCACATGGCCACTCAAGGTGGAAACCAAACCTACATCTTCCAACCAGAGCTCGGCTGCTCTACCTCTGCACCACAGCCGTTTATTTATAGAAAGTTCACATAAATAAACTTCACTTTAATTTTGTTCCACATCACATTTTTTGAGCTGAGTCAGGCCAGGTCCTGACCTCCAGACTCTCGCCTGTAAGTCCCGGATCTGGAACCAGGAGGGGACTGCTATGGGCGACACAACACGTCTAATTCTGAAAGTATTAACAAAGTTGAACCACTCTTAGTCTGGCTTGTCACCTTGGACTTGTATCCGTGGGATAACCCACCAGGGGCATCTGCCCCAGACAACAAAAGCACGAGGATCACTCAAGCACTCAAACCCCCCCACCACGTTAAGGTGGCGGTCCATCGGGGGGGGATTTTTTTTTTTTTCTTTTTTTTTTTTTTTTTTTTTTTTTTTTTTTTTTTTTACATTTAATTTAATTTATTTTTCCTTTTTGTTAAACATTAAAACCCATTTCTACATTGATCTATTCACTGAATAACTAACTAAACTTACTGAATAACTAACTAAACTTACTGAATAACTAACTAAACTTACTGAATAGCTAACTTAACAAACTTAACAACTAAATAACATGATAACTACATAGATCCTCTCATTGAATCATTTTGATCTACGTATGCTGAACAAAAAAAAGGTTTTTTCTTTACAATCTAAAACTTACCACAGAAAATATACAAATATTTACAAAATAAAAATCTCAGGTTTCATTTAAAGAAAACTAAGGTGGAAAATACAGTTTTAACAAAAGAAGGGGAAACTTTAAATGAAAAACTATTAGTTTTTAAAGGAAAAAGAAAAATAGAATAAAACATCAACTCTAAAGCAGAACTACTTATGTCAAACAAACAAGGCTAGATTGATTTATGTTTTGCGGATAAAAAACTTTCCAATTCTAGCAAAGATCTTGGGAATCGCTTGAAACTCCCCCAAGTTGGTGAAGGACCTTCTACCAGTGACTCTGTGGTGGTTGAGGCCGGTGACTCTGTGTTATCCAGTCTTTGATCACCTTCGTCAGCCACACTGCAAGCTGCTGGAGGATTGTCAATGAGCTTGGCTTCCATCATGGTGTTTTTGGCGATGGTAGCATAGAAGGCCTTGCTTTCCCCCGTGAGGTGTTTCATTGTAATAAAGTCGTGAGCAAGGGCTTGACTTGGCGTGATTCTTTCTTTAGGGTTGAAAACCAGCATGCTCTTGAGAAAGTCTAAGAAGACTTTGTGGTCGTCGTCATCATGGAATCTAAAATAATTCCTGTGCTGGTTGAGCAGATCCTCAAGATTGACAACAAAGTTCTTTTGTTTAACCACTTCTTTTGTTTCTTCCTCGAATTCGCTTGGTGTGTACAGCCTCCAGCCGGGATTAGAGGAGTTCTTCTCATAACAGAAAAAGTCTCTGGTGTACATTCCTGATGTGAGGAAGTCTTCATCTGGTAGACCGAACAGCTGCACCAGACACTGAATAGTATCGTATTCAGTGTTCCATGGAAAGATATAATCGCCGGCGTACAAGGCCGTTAAAGTCATGCCAACAGAAAATATGTCAATGCTTTCGTCCAGAGGGAGCCCCAGAATGACCTCAGGTGCTCTGAGCGGAAGAGCTTGCATAGTGTATCCTGTCTGCAGTTGATCTGTGTTTGTTGCCAAACCAAAGTCTATAAGTTTGACTCTTAAAGGTTGTTTTTCATGGCTGATGAACATGATGTTGTCCAGTTTGATGTCGCGGTGGGTCACATTGATACTTTTGAGAGCGTTCAAAGTCTCCAGTAACTGCTGAGCCACAGCTCTGATTTCGCACAGATGAGACGATTGGGAGTTCCTTCCGTCAAGGAAATCCTCCAAGCTTTCTTGAAGAATTTCATAGACCACACAAAGATCTTGTTCATACTTGAAAGATTCATAAAGCTTCAAGAGATGGTTTTTATCTGGATCCAGATCTTTAATCAGCTCCATGGCTTTCAACTCTTCCTCTCCTACTTCGGCATCTTTCATGATTTTAATGGCAAAGGTCTCTGCAGAGCCCAGTCTGGTACATTTTGCTACTCTTCCAAAACTACCTTCCCCCAAAAAATGTCCAACTTTGTAAATTCCCAAATCACCAACCAAATAGTTGCCGGTTTGAATTTTACAAGTGTTTGTCTTTGTTAGCAGAGACATTTTGCCTTCAAGAATGTTTCTGTCTGTTAAGAGCTTTCAACTTTGTAGAACAACTTTGGAGGACAAAAATACTTGATCCCAAAGAATTTACCAACAAATCCAAAGTGTCTTGAGTGTCTTGAGTCTTTTGAGTCTTGTGAAAGTCAGATGATCGAGGAAAATGAAACTTACTCAGTTGAGGTGGTATATATGTCAATTTTGCTCTGATTTCTGTATGATGTCAAATGATGTCAAATGATGTCAAATGATGTCAAATGATGTCAAATGAGATCACAAATGAGTTCACAAATGAGGTTACATATGATGTCAAAAGAGGTAATCTAGGTCATCATCACATGATGATGACGACGTGATGATGTCATCAGATTGAAAGGGGAATACTGTCAGTGTTGAAGGGTACTTATGGATTTTTTTTTTCTTTTATAAAACTACAGAACAGGCATGTATTTTACTGTACTTCATTACATTGCTTAACCTGACGATTGATTGTGGTTCACTTTTTACTGGTTAAATTCTTGTGCTGTCTTTTTTAAAAATTCTGATTTATGTTTGATTATTTGGTGAGGCGGAACTCCTGTTAAATGTTTTTTCAGTTGCAATAAAATCAACTTCTTACCGGTTTTGTTTTTACTAAATTGTTGAATGTGAGGAGGCTTTGATTTCCTGTTTAAAGTCTCTAATCACACAACATTTTTCGTCTACTGGACAGAGCTCCTTCAAAATAAAAGACAGAAACAGGTGCTGTGCTTCTCGCATGTTGTCATATTTCTGAAATCAATGAGTAAAAGTTTGTCATTTCCTTTTCATAACCTGGT
This sequence comes from Oryzias celebensis, assembly GCA_014656515.1. Taxonomy (NCBI): domain Eukaryota; kingdom Metazoa; phylum Chordata; class Actinopteri; order Beloniformes; family Adrianichthyidae; genus Oryzias; species Oryzias celebensis. The sequence goes on along the minus strand of BNCR01000006.1, from coordinate 46,275,469 downwards.
TCCAGTCTTTTCTGTGTTTAGAACACCAGAGTGAACGGGTGTTTATCGTTCAGATCTCTCTCCTAAACCCCACAGGCTGCTTTTACCCGCAGTGAAGCTGAGCTGGAGAAGTGTCCAAGCTTCAGCAGAGGAGAGTTTCTCAGCTTCCTGATGAATTAGCAGAGAAGAAACACAGAGCTTGTGTTCTACCGAAGTGTAGAAGATTGTATTGATTCCTCCAGAATGATCTACGAGCAGTGCAGCTCTCTGTGTCTCTGTTTCTCCATCCGTATATTCTTCTCTTTCAGCTCTGGGTTTCTTGTTCGCGGTGTTTCTGTATTTCTGTAAACAGGAGCTCTGGGATCACCTGGTTTGTCTACTGACAGAAATCTAAATGAAGAAGTTCCACTGTGCTCCTGTGTGCTGTGGACAGTGTACATGTAGTATCGCTGAAAATGATCAACTCTGATTGATTGTAAATAGAGTTAAAATGGTGCAGTTCTTGGTCACACCAGTGGGTGGAACTTAGACAGCTGAGGGCCATCCATGGATTCTAAACTCTGTCTCATCATTCACTGTTAGTAACTTTGACTTCCAGATTGAAGCTGGTTGAAGCTGATGATGCACAGCTTTACATCGCCATGTCCCCTGATGACTTTGAACCCATTGTGGTCTCCTTCCTAATTTTTTTTATGTAAAGCACGGTGCTTTCATTAAGTCTGTAATGTCGCCCAACCGACGGTAATTAAACTCTAAATGTATATTTACCTAATAAAGTGATTTACACATGAGTCAAACTTAAAGCACAAAAACAGCTGAACTTTTCATCTTGTACTTGGCCGTCCGTCAATGTTTTATACCACGTTTCATCCACGCATCCTATTCTATTAATGCAGATAAAAAAATGAAAGTCCCGCCCCGCTGCCTCATCGGATTTGACTTGAAATTTCCGCCAATCAGATCAACCAGGAAGGTTACCACCCCACGCAAGCGCACGCAAGCGCACGCAAGCGCACGCAAGCGTACGCAAGCGCACGCAAGCGCACGCAAGCGCACGCAAGCGCACGCAAGCGCTCTTTGAAAGCTCAGTTAGGACTGCGCAGTGCAGTTGTAAGATACGCTCACCCAGTTATAAAATATGCGCCCTTCAATTAATGGCAGAGATGTGACGCCATAAAGGTGAAATAACCGGAATTATCTCTGCCTACTACATCAGTACTGAATAAATGAGAGAATAAATTGGCCAGTCATCTGTGTCTGACGGTAGCTCTAGCTAGCTAGCAGCACATTCCACACTTTGAGGACGCTGCAGCTACGTTACTAAATAAATAATTAATAAATTATGATTAACACAGATCAATGGATGAAGTAAAATATCCCTCATGTACAGTGTGCAAAGACAAAACATTAGAATAATGTAACAATAGAAGAACATGAAACTCCACATACCACATATAATAACAGTTGGCATCAAGGGCACCTGGTCAAGCTGGACCACTTCTCCTCATGGCATTCTCCTTCACATTAATGTAGCAGAGCAAAAGCAGGAGCATCTCTTTAACATTTTCTGAGCAGCCACTCTGTGCTCATGGCAACACCTCCAGCCTTGTTAGTGTCTGAAGAAACTCCTTGCTCTTGTTGATGTTTTCTTGAAATCAAGCAGCCGCTTTCCCTTCAGATCCAAATTGTGTGTGAGTGTTTCTTTAAGACCAATCCCAGTGAGTTCCTTAAAATGGACTGGCATGCCTAGTTCCTCAAACCAAAACGGCCGCTCCTCTGTCAGGTATTTCATACTCTTGCTCTGGTTGACATGTTTGCGCTTTGTATAAAAAGTTGCTTTCATTAGTTGTTTGATTCGGGATTTGACTCGGATTGCTGAAACATTGTCTTAAGTGTTTCCTTCTTGCTCTCTTGGCTCTCTGGGGTTTCTCTGAGGGGCAGAAATCTGAAATCCCATTGAACACACCCGTAAGTATCCTGCATTGCTGCTCTTTTTTCCAGTGGAATCTCCTCCGTATCAGAATCCCCAGAACGATGTTTTCTCTTCCTTATTTTGGGTGTTGAGCTGCGCCTCACATTCTCAACTCTGTTTTGAATCTATTTGACAGGAGTGGTACCCGGGTCCAAAATCGTCTCCTTCTATCACATCCTGCAGAGATTCAGGATATTTCACCACTATTTTTTGGCAACTGCAATACAATGTATTTTACTTATCTGCCGGGTTTTTTTCCCCTCTCCAAAGACTGCACAAGTTCCTCAGGGAACTTAATCCATGGAATTTCAAATCTGTCCTCCCAATGTATATTCAGTCCCGGGCTACTGGAGGATGTGGATGATGAACTTCTTGGACACACATTTCGATTTCCAGGCAGCTAGAAGTTTCCCGGCTTGGACAGGTCTCGAAACTGACAGCAAATCGGCCTCGTCTATGAATCGTGGATCATCATACAACTCCAATGGACTGCAAGTGTTCTTCTAGGTCTGGTAGTTCTGGTAAGACTTCCATAATGGCAGTGTGGAGGAAAGTAGGTTCTGGTTCACTCTTTTTCACGTGTAAGGAATTAAGATCACCTTGAATCAGAAAGAAAAAAAATTGTACACAAAATGTTAACAGCACAAATAAAATCGGGATATGTGTTTTTTTATTTAAATGCATAGTGTGGAGTTTACCAGTAAATAAGTGTTTTGTTTTTTTTGTTGCTCTATTTAAGAACAGAAGTTCTTAAATATGTTGTAAGTAAAGGAAATTTAATTAAAGTACATACTAAGGAAAAATACAAAGATGCTCATATACCGCCATAAGAAACACGCATTGTCTTTCTGCTCTTTAAATCATCTGGGTGAATAATCAAATCTGATTGGCTGCTGGGTGTTGATGCACATCTAAAAAAGAAGTTCCAGTCACATAGCCCAAATAATCCATATCACTGCGCACAAACTTCTGCTTCATGTTCTGAAGAAAAACAAGCGGTAAGAGGTGAACTTTCTCTCTAAACTGATGCTTTTTTGAACCTATTGTGACAATCAGAACATGTATGGCTTACCTTTGCAGCTGCATTTGAGGTCATTGTTGTTGTGTTACAGTGACAAATTATGTGCACGTCAAATTATTTTTTATACGCGTGGTGAATTTGCTGCTCGAGACCTGTCCAAAAATATGTTCAACTGATGTCCCAGATGTGTGTGGTAGGAGCTACCAGCATGTGTTTTTAGCATCATTGCTTCATGGAGGGGTATCATTCTGTGTATGTCTTATTTAAATGCATGAGAGGATGTTTAGAGATCAGATTTATTTATTTTAAAAGGCTCCATAAAAACATCTGTAATCACATCTTCACATGTGGGATCATGAGATCATTCAGAGACTTTCCCAGTACAATGATGGATCCCTGGCTCTGCCTAGAAATTCTCTCCATAGAGATTATGGACAAAACGGTGATAAAGAGCAGCCCTACTGAAGTCCAAGATGCACCAGGAAGGAGTGAAGACAAAACTGTTAATGGAGATCTATGATGGAGGAGAAAACATAGCTTAAACTGAAGACTGCAATGGCAGATCTTTTGTGCGTAAAAGAAGAAAATAAGATGGTGGTTAAATGAGATTTTCGAGTGTTTGGCTGCATTAACGAATCGTGTTTAAGTGGCCACTTCCGCTAAAAAGTCTATGCAAACACCGCTTGACCAGAATTTCCGGCTTCCGCGTCCGGAACACTTGTGATCTCATGTCACTACACAAGTTTTTTTTTTTTTTTTAAACGTATCGTATTTTTATTAAGTTTTACATGCATGTAAAACAAAACATAATCCTGATGCCTTCAGAAGTTTCCAAAAGTCTGAAAGCTAAATCTCTAAAACAAGTGTTTTGACAAAGTTAGTAAGGAAGTAAAAAATAAAAGCAAAAGAAGTAATAACAAAAAAAATAAAACAAAGAAAATATCCTATGCCAATATCTCCCCTTCCTTGTCACCTTGTCATCCCTCCACCGCATAGTATGACATGCAGCTATAGGGTGCTAAGCTTGCATTAATAAAGAGCTGGAAATATTCTCAAGAAGGGAATCCCATAGATTTTGAATTTGTCAGGAAACTTTTTAAATGAATACATTATTTTCTCCCATTTTAAGCAAAACATCCTGTAAGCACTGTGAATGTGATGGAGAAGAGGGATCTTTCCATTTGAGCAGGATAGGCCGTCATGCCAGGGGTGAGGCAAAGGCTATAAAGTATTTTTTGGCAGTACCTAAAACAACATTGCAACAACAAAAGTTCGGTCGCAGGCCCTGTGTACAAACCGGGTGTTCATTGAAACCCCCTAACCCCTTTTCTGGCTCTTGTCCGATGTGAACATCAGCGGCTGAATGCGTGTTCATGAAACCGTGTACAATGTGTTCTTGAACCTGCAGTCGGCGTGAACACTGCTTTAAGAAAACTGTTTAGAAGATATAGTTTCTCCCATACCACTCCACCAGAGGGCAATCTGCAGCCTAAAATGACTGATCCCTCATGTTTCTAACTACTTTGACACATTACTTACTGAAACAGCAAAAATGTGCACTTTTTCCATAAGTCTAAGCAACACGTCTGAAAAACAAAAAAAAATTCTACAAAAATATGAAACATGCTCATCAAAAGACTAATCTGTCACAGAAAAGTGTGCCATTGATATTGTGTTATGAAGGCCTGTTTTATCATTGGCTAGAGGTGGATCTTGATTCATTCATTCATTCTTTTTTATACCGTTTTGTCCCTTTCGGGGTCACGGGGTGGATCTTAATATTTTAGATATTTTTTTCTGAAATATGATCCATTTATTGTCGAAAAAAACTGAATTTCACAAGATTAATTTTACCTTTTAGTCAAAAAGTTCTTCACTCAATTATTTTCATGCATTGGTATTTAATATATTACTTTGGTATTTAATATAAACCCAAGTAGAAGTGTAACATAACAATTTCTAAGTAACTTCAAACTAATTTTGATACATCTTAAACATTTAGATGAGAATTGGCATAAAGTCCTTGCTGCGTCCAATAGAAACCTCCTTTTTGCTTCTCTCAGTGCTCCTGAGTGAAATTACAGAAAGGTTTTCACTCATTTATGTCATCAATAAAGTTCCTCATTTCCAATCTCCCTTTGTTTCTTCAGGGCTCAAAGTGTCACCTTTTCAGATCAGATCAGCAAGTCATTCTAAAAACTTAAATAAGATCAGGGTTTTTTTTAATTTCTTTTTCAGAAAACAAACAAACGTGTGCAAAAAATGAAGATGAATCATCTCTGCTTCTATTTTTTTGCTTTTTAAAACTTGTTTTAGCAGTATTTTCTTTGGCCTAAATAAATTTATGTAAGGTGTGATTTTTTATTTTGTCTTCTTTGGGTTATTTGTGAAGTTTACTATGAATAAAACTTACCACAAGCAACAGAGGTACTCATTATGTTATGTTTTGGTTGTAAAATTCAACAGGAAAAGGTTTGGTCTTCGCCACACAAATATTTTACTACCAATAAAATTAAAGAAGTTTCTTTTAGCCTTTTTTTTTAAAGAAAAATAATACATTTTACCCAGTAAAACACATTTTAAACACATTTTAAAAAGATCTGGACATGAACTGTTCATGTTTTCATTCCACACCAGCATCTGTGCCTCATGTATTGCACAATCGCCAAATACATTTTGGATAGATTTGATGTATTTAATAACAACCCATCTGTGTGCAGATATTAAATTACTCTACGAACATATGACTGTTGAATATTTCATTTATGGAAAAAAAAACACAGAAAATGTAGTCTATATGTAGTTACTTTGCTTGTAGCCTAATTATAATGTTATAATGTTATAAATATGATTACAAATTTGAATATGTAGTGACGTACGCTGCTCCTGAAGTCGGACACAGCCATTGAATGACAGTCTATGCAATGCTTGTCAATAAAGTTAATACAAAAGTAACTCATTGAAAACAGATATTAGTAGCAAATGAATAAATATGACACAACAGTAATAAAAGTAAGCGAATAAACATCTCGTTTGAAAAGGAAATAGGTTTAAAGTAACTAAACTCACACAAAAACAGCCTGAAAGGGTTCTAGACTCGTTTGTATTTCTTCACAACAAACAAAGTGATGGCTAGTTAGGCCTTCATCATCAAATTAAACTTTATTTCTTATAAGCTTGTTAAGTTTTGGACCATTAAACAAATGTGATCCATAAAAACAGTTTTAGTGTGATTTATTAGAACTTTATGTGCGTTGGTTCCAGAAAGAAGAGTTTAGCTGAGAGACCAGCCGCGTGCGGAACTTTTCCCGCTCCCTGATTGGTGGAAAGGCGGCTGGAGGGTGGGGCTAATTAGCATGAGTCTGCTGCCTGATAAATGGCCCGGCAGCATCACCTGGGCGGCCGTTGAGCTTCAGCCCCCCAGAGGGAGCGGTGGTACCGGGTGGAAACGCGACTTCTTGATGTCCCGCCGCTCTCCGTGCGTCAGCTCTGCCTTCAGCCTCTCTCCCTCCTCGGTCAGTGGCGGTTCCGGCGCTCCTTCGAGTCTTCGTCTGGTCGCCCCTCATACTCCGCGTCCCTCATGAGGCTGGAGGCCGCTGCCAGGATGGACCTGTTCAGGAAGCTGTGGAGGGCGCGGAAGCTCATCCTGGTGGTGCTAATCCCGCTGTCCCTGCTGCCCCTGCCGCTCATCCACCCCACCAGCGTGAGTACACAACCCGCTTCACACACAAACAACCACGTTTCACATTTCACGTTTCATGACTACCTACAGATGCTGCAGATTGTACTCTGCGCGTGCGTGCGTGCGTGCGTGTGCGGGTCAAAGGCTCACTGTCCTCTCCTGATGGATGCTCATCAGCTGAGAGTGGAGATGTCTCCACATGCTGATGAGATCAGTGACAGACCTGCTCAGAGCAGAAACACAAGAGGATCCAAAACTTCTGGTTCTTTGTCATTAAAAGTTCCAACATGAATCTCAGGCGTGTTCATGCAGCATGTGGTGTTTCATCAGTTATAGTAAGACTGTAAAATGAAGTGAAGGTTGAGTTTGATAGATTCAGACCCGTTTGACCTTCAGTGCTTGAGGTGAGCCTCAAGCCTCAGGTGAGCTCCTCTGCTATATATATATATATATATATATATATATATATATATATATATATATATATATATATATAAACTTCTTCACTGGTCCACTTTTAGATGGCATCAATGTCAAGAATCCAAATGTTTTGATAAGCGTCTACAAAAATCACATTTTATCACATTTACTTTCTTAGTATCGAATGGCAGTATTCTGTCTTTTAATATTCTCATTAATAAAAACTTTAGTAATAAACTGTACAATATGGAGTAACGTCAATCTTAAAAATAGTATTCTGAAAATGGCCATTTTCTGACACTCTTTTTGCCTTTCCTCTGTTTCTTAATTTATTATCTTGAGTTCCTTTGATTCTTTTCTTCTTTTTCATGTTAGTTTTGTTGTTTAACTTGCATTGTTAACATTTTGTGTGACATTGCTTTCATTATTTTCTCTTTTTATTGCATCAACAGTATATCACAGTATATCACACTTCATCTTACTGCGTTTTTTTATCTCTTCAGTTGTTTGTGCTCGCTAACTTTTATGCCACTTTAGTGATGTTTTTTTTTAATGACAGTGTTAAATAAAAATGGCAGTGGAAATTATTTTACATTTTTTTTAATACCTTTCTGAAAAAAGTAACAGTTTCTATATATTTTAGAGGTGTAACAATTTATTTTAACAATTTGATTAATAATTTGTGGTTACTGATATGATTCAATTCAATGAGTCAATTTTAGTACCTGTTGAGTGATCCGATTTACTGAAAATGGAACCAGGACATCTTTATTCAAAACGTCAACCAGTGTGAAACAAAGATAAATATCTGGTACTGAACAGTGCAGGGGAAGTTTTCCACATTCCTTGTGTTTCTTCAAGATAATCAAGTGTAAATTAAATGTGTGCACAAACAAACAAGTAAACAAGCATGAATGTCCAATCCATTCACATTTTAGTTTGATAAAGTTCAGCCCACTGTTGTTTTTCCACATCAGAATCATCCAAAGGAACATTATTAGAACATTCCACCTCACTGTATGGTCACATGACTTTGTAAATTCAAAGTGTTTCCACACATTGACCTGGAATGATGGTTGATCTGTTTTTGCTGCATCATATGTGTTGTCCATTGTTGTGGACTGGTCATTTTAACGTTTTGGTGTAAAACCTAACCCACCATGTCTTAATCCAAATGGTATGTTCCAATTTCAATGTATCTAATTTTGAAACTATCTTTTTGATGGTTGATTCAATCAACAACTTGCCTCAGACAGATCGATCTGGTAGGATGGTAAAAATATTAATTGATTAACCGTTAACCCGTTAATGCGTTTCTAACGTCAAAGATTGAGGAAACTCTTTTTAATTAGATCTATTTAACTGTACATGTTCTTAGATAATAACTTCCTTTGTTAGTATTTCTATTCAGAGTTCCAGGACTCTCTTAGAAAGGAATGAACTTCAGGTAAAAGCTGCAACAGTCCTTGATTTTCATCAGAAAACCCCACTCTGCAACATTTAGCTTTAGGGAACACTGAGCTTGAATGTAGTGATAGGAGCCATTCTGGGACTAAATCCCTTTTAATTTCAGACACTGGAACAAATCCTGCTTATTCAGCGATTTGGAAAGATTAAAATGAAAGTAAATGTACAGGTATGCAAATCCACATTCACTAATTATTTAGAGTTTACCAGAAGCATATGTTATTGAGAAAAAAACCTTGCAAATTCTGTTTTAAAGTCAACAAAATTGTGTGTAGATGATGAAGGGAAGAAATGTCTAATTAAAAATAAATGAACATTAGAGAATTGTAACTGAGTTAATTTTAGAAAAGAAAACCTGGAGTAAAATCTTGAAATGCATAAAGAATGAGAAATTTTCAATTAAATGTATCTTTCTTTTAAGTGAAGAAAACATTTTCTCTTTTTTAAAGAGGATTTTTTCTTTGGCTTGATAGTGATTGAAAAAAAGTTGCAATTAAATATCAACAAAAGCTTTTTTTTAACTTCTACAAGTTAAAAAAACCTTACATTTGTATTGATTTGTCAGCCCTCTGAAAGAGTAGGGGAACCTTTAAAGAATTGTTTGTTCAAAATTTCGAAGCACACAGCTGCATCACACGATCTGCCGATGTTGCTCGAAGGTCAAACAAGCTGTCGCTTAGAGGTTGTGCTGTTGCGTGAGTATCAGTGGATGATTGGCATGCGTGCACGCCACAGGAGGAGGTAGAGGTTGTGAAAGAACAAAGGAGCAGAAATGTGGCTGAAAAAAAACCGAGAAAGCAGGTCCAAGCAATTAGCTTATATAATCAACCTGCCTCCACGCTGGATTTCTGGCCCCACGTGGCGTCGTTACGACAGCGTGGACCTCAGACCGTGTCAGGAATGTGACTGTGTTTGCGTGTTTTTAAAATGTCCAGCTGCATCAGAGCAGAACATCTGCTGGATGCAGTCAGAGGTCACAGGAAACGAAGAAGAGGTGGAAACGCAGCACTGAGCTTCTTCTGAAATGACGTGCTGAGTGTAGATCACAGCTCGCTCGTTCATCTTTAAGATGTGAACAAGTTCTGTTTTACTGAACTTAACTCTGATCTCACTCTAGTTGGGTGCAAAGAATTTATCGGACCGGTTGATGGTCTTTTTTTTATGTTTAGTCTTTTTAACAAACATGTTCTCTAAAGTCGCACTCCGACATGTCCTGATCTATTTTCAAAGCATTCCCAGTGGTCTTTTAATTATGATTTTGCCATTTTTAGGCAAAATTAACAAACCTGCCATTTGTACACAAATGTTTCAAAGACAGTTGTCAGCTGGTTGACGTCTTTAACACAAATGTATGGTTGAACCTTTAACTGAATTTAAGGCAAGTTGCTAAAAGTGCAGAATTTGATTAATTTCAGTCTTTAAAATGTGTTATAGTTAGAAATTTGTTTTTCTGGAGCTTAAAGGCATAAGGGATGTTTTTATTATTCACTCAAGAAAAGTACAAGTTGGAAATAAAGAGCAGAGGCAAAATGCTGTTGGTAAAGCTTGTAGGTGTGATGTTGGACCTACGGCAGTCCACAGGCTCCCTGCTCTGCTCCATTCTGTTGAATTCACTTGCAGACAAATGCAGGAGCCATGTACATCTTTGATTCCTCATCCGAGGTGGCATCTGGCTCAAACTGTACGGCTGCATAGCTCCAATATAGCTCACCATTTTTGTTGCACTGGTTGTGTTTGGTTGGGGTCGTAAGCTAGCGGAAAATGGGAAATGAGCGCAGGCTTATTCCATGCAGACAGTCCCGCCCACAACTCAGAGGGGAAAGAACTGCTAGTGCACAACAACAGATACAAAAATGACAATTATGATTAAAGATGACTGGAAACACTTTAAAAACAGATCAATAGGTGATCGCAGTGGAAATTGAAGCTAAAACAATTCAACTCCACAGTTCTCAGATTTAAAAAAATATATACTTTCATTTTTTTTGTCAGTTAAAATACCCTTTGTGTTTTTGTTTTTTTTCCTAGACAATGAGGCAACTGCTTAAACTGTTTTACACACATTGAAAACTAAGAATTGAGTTGCCTCCTCGCCTGAAATTATACCTCAGGGGAAGCCTGTTCAAAAGATTATATGTAGAGACAAAAAAAAACATACACTTTTTTTTTCTAAAAATACAACAAATTGTCAAACTTTTTTTTTCCCTGAAGCAGTTGGATCCATGTGATTCCATGGCTGCTTCTAATTTAATTGTTTGGGGAAAAATACCTCAGGAATTTAAATAGTTGATTAACTGATTGCTTGTGTGTAATCTAACAGATTTCTGAGGACTTTTAAAGGTTCTTAGGTTTTTTTTTTGTTCATTTCCTAAGCTGGTCAAAGATAACAGTCAAGTGACGATAAAATCAATAGGCTACTGCTCTGTTAGTTAAAAAGGTTTGAATTTCTGCTCCAGATTGTAAATGTGAACTTGTCTTTAACATCTGGTGTTTTCCCAGAAAAACGACTGTAATCAAACCCCTCCTAAAAAAGGACAGTTTAGACAAGACACAAATGAGCAACTACAGACCGACATCAAACCTGCCATTGTTAAGTAAGATGATTGAAAAAGCAGTTTTCCATCAGTTAAATGAATTCCTAATAAGAAGTGACTGCTATATTTTCCAGTCAGGCTTCAGACAGCACCACAGCACTGAGACAGCTCTGACCAAAGTGACTAAAGATATACGTTTGAATACAGACAGTGGACATATGTCAGTGCTAGTTTTATTAGATCTCAGTGCTGCATTTGATACCGTCGACCTCGCTTCATTACTCCAATGACTGGAAAGATGGGTGGGGCTCACTGGGCTAGTAGTAGCCAGTTCAAAAGGTACTTGGAAAACAGGAAATACTTTGTGTCACATCAGAGCCGACAGAAAAGACTTTTTGGAGTTCCCCAAGGCTCCATCCTGGGGCCACTTCTATTTAATATCTACATGCTCCCACTGACCCAGGTTATAAAGAACAACAAGATTAGTTACCATAGCTATGCAGATGACACACAGATATTTATTACAATGACACCAAGAGACAGAGGCTCTGTGCAGGCTCCTGGTAAATGCATTGAGGACAGTAATGGCTGGATGTGTCGCAACTTACTTCAATTAAACAAAAACAAAACTGAGGTTTTTGTCTTTGGGGCTAAAGAGAAGTCACTACAGAGCTTCAATCTATTCATCTTAACACCAACCAGGCCAGAAACTTGGGTGTAGTGATAGACACAGACTTAATTTTTGTTAGTTAAGGCAGTCACCAAATCAGTCTTTCATCTCAAAAATATTTCAAGGATTAAAGATCCGATGTCTAAGCAAGACCTGGAAAAACTAGTTCAGTGTTAATCTTTTGTTGACTTGACTACTGTAACCGTGTTTATACAGGACTACCAAAAAAATCAATCAGGAAATTGCAGCTTATTCAGAACTCAGCTGGTCGTGTTCTCACAGGAACCAAAAAAGTAGATCACATCACTGGCTGCCTGTCTGCCAGAGGATAGACGTTAAGGTTATGCTACTGGTTTATAAAGCTGTGAATGGTTTATCACCACAGTACATGACTGACCTCCTGACCCAGTATATACCAGCCAAAATCTAAACTCCTGTGTTGTTTTCTAGAACATAGTTTCTGCAGAGCGGCAGGAGTTCATTAGAAATTCGCCTGAGTTGTGGGCGAGGCCATCGGCATGGAGCAATCCCGCTCCTATTTTCCACCTCCCATCTGCTTAGTCTCACCTACTAGCTTACAACCTCTCACACCCCCAACCTAAAATTAGTGTTGCAACAAAAATGATGAGCAATATTAGGGCTATCCAGCCATACAGTTCTGATCCAGATATCAGCTGAGACGAGGAAAACAAAGACGTACATTTATCTTGTCTCCAGCGCTCAACGTATTTTCTACGCTGTAAATATGATCTTTTTCCAGCACCTTTTTTATCCTGCTCCTGATTCACAATTTGACTAAAGGAATGCATAGAAATGCTTTTTTTTCTACAAGAACCATTTTGATTATCTTTAAAGTCTAGTTTTTACTGTTTGTTTTGCTCAAAATAAAACTTTACAGTTCAGTTTCAGTAACGTATGAATTGGACTCCGTTATTCCTCACTTTACAATCTTCCTTCCTTATTGATTGTTGGGTTTAAAAAGAGTTTATGTCCATTTTAGACTTTGATGCCTGTTTCTTGCATGTACAGATCCTCTACTAAAGAATGAAACAGTTCTTGTAAAGGATAAAATGTTTGATTTTCCACTTCCTTTTATCAGCATATCTTGTGACTCTGTTTCTTGATTATCTCTGTTTAAAGACTTTTTCCTCTCTGGTAGTTAAATTCTGTGCAAAAATCCAGCTGAAAGGCAGGTGTGGGACCCCCCCTCCCAGGCTAAAGCTGGCCTTCTGCCCCATGACATGTCCATGTCTAAAGTCTGATTATCAGAAAAGCTGCATATCTGCAACTGACAAGAACAAACCATTCTAACGCTGATGAGGCTTCAGATCTTTTTCTGAGTTGCATCAACGGCATTCTGTGATAACCTACAGTCAATGGTCTGAGATGCTAATGAGTCTTTTTTCCATCTGCCTGTTTTTCATCTTTCCATCATCGATTTCCTATAAAAGCTCAACTGTTAAGCATATTACCTGCCTGATAGTAAAACGTTAACTTTGTTTAAAATGTATTTTTACACATTAAAATGTAAAGGAAACCCTCCAAAAGTCTTTGCATTGACAGTTTGTGTTAAAGCTAATTACCAGTCACTACTGACCCCCACATGCAGTCCTTAAACATGCAGGTTTGTGTCTATAATGTTGCAGGACAGGCTCTGTTAAAGAGCAGATCGAGTCTCATTATGACATTTCATTGTATAAAAAAAGGTAATTTTTTTTATTTTTTTATTTTAAAGTTACTGTTTTCCTTATGCCCATTAATGTGTTAAATAAATACCTGATGTGAATGTGACTGCAAACATTCATTACAGCAGGATTCCTGCAGAATCTGTTCTTTTGACCTGATCCATCTTCGCTTTCAAAAACTCAAAAACTCGACTATAAGAAGCATGCTAGTGTAGAGCAGGCTGTTCTGTGGTTCGAACTGAACGTTCGAACTGAACTGAAAGTTGAGTCTTTACAGTCTCCCAGCATGAACTTTGTTTGGAAAAAGTGATGTGTTCAAATCCAAGCTCTGTTTTTATTTGCTCTTTGTTTTGCGGTGGCTGTATTACAATCTACTAACTACTGTACACTGTTTAGTGTGCCGTTTGCTGTGACAGCTGAACGTATGCAAACCATTTAGCATCACTGGAACAACACTAAAGATTAACGTTTTAACTAGTGCTGTCATCAATTAAAAAAAAAAATTCAGATTATTCACACTTTTGGATTGTGATAAATCACAAAGGTTTACAAGTTAAATTATATATGACAATATTCTTACAACAAACTTTTAAAACAAAAGGCCATAGAGAACATTTTTCCTTAATTTTTATTGTCTGAAATGTTTCACTTTGTAAAATGTTAACTCGGATATCCCAGAAATGTAACTGGTGCACACAAAACACATCAACAGTAAGATAAGCAGATACAATTTTAAAGAATTGTAAACACTTTTGTGTTTGCAGTATTACTCCAAGAAAACAAAGATGCTCATGTACAGCCATAAGAAACAAACATTATGTTTCTGCACTGTCAACGGTCTGGGTGAATTCTCAAATTTTATTAGCTGCTGGGTGTTGAAGCGCATCTGAAAAAGAATCTCCGGTCACATAACCCAAATGTTCTATATCACTGCACAGGCTTCCTTTAAAAAAAAGCTAAAAACTTTTTGCTTCTTTTTCTGGACAAAAACAAGCACAGGGAAGTGAACTTTCTCTCTGAACTGATGCTTCATTATTAGATAATAAAGCTGTCAAAAAGAAACATATTCATGAAGAAAAAGTTGTGCACAAACTCTTTGCAGAAAAAATATAAATACATCCTTTAGTTTTATGTTTGACAAGTCTGTTTTGAATAGAATTTGTCTTTGTTTTGAATATGAATTCTCCAGTTAAATCACTGTCAAAAACACGTCACGGGGTCACAGGCAGAAACATCGAGTCCCGGAGCATCGATTCATCTGAATGAGCTGACAAAATTAAACTTTATAGAACGTTATTGTTACTGGCAGGGAAATTATCTTGTTACTGTTGCTCTGCTAAAACCAAAACAAAGCAGAGCAGAAGACCTGACAATGAACAGAAAACCAGACCCTCATTTACACCGAGTAGTGGCGTGCAGTCAGGGAAGCAGGTGAGGCACAGTCTCACCTGCAAAATATATCTTAAAAATGCGTAAATAAAATCAAATTAATATACTTTTTAAAATGAACAATCAGATATTATTTTTAGACTCTATTCCCAGAATCCACAGCAATCATCTATCAATTGTAACTCTACCCAGAGTTGTCATGAAACAAATATGCAATCATTGAAATAAAAGTTTAAGCACCAGGCATTGAAGGGGTTTATTTGAGGGGTGAAAATAGTGATTACTTTTTTTAAACATGGGAGTCAATGGGAAATTGCTAAGTCTAAGCAACAGCCTCTCGTGTCACTTGCAGTTCTGCCACGTTTTGTTACTTACTGTTGGGCTTCAGCCCTGCCCACTAGAGCTGCCGTTTGGTATTTACAGTATACAGGTGGGTGGGGTCACAGTATCAGCGCTGTGTGAATAATCCCATGATCCCACAGGGGAAGCAATCTTCATGTGAGAAGAGTGTCACTCAAACCCAATTTTTTCAAATCCGAAAATGACTGTGGTGATCCTGCCCACAGCAGAAGTACATTGTGGGAGTTAAGTTTAATTCTGTTGGTGTTGTTGCAACATGAGTAAAAGAGCTATTGCCCGGCGTCACGTCGACAACGCTGTTGATCACATTTAAGCTGTTAAATATACAATAGACCTATTACATGATTCTGGACTGAAATCTTGGGACTTTTACAAGTTTCAAAGCCTCCCCTGCTTCCTGTTGTTCAGGGCTGAACAGTGTGTGAATTGGATCAGCACAATTTACTCCTTATTCCGGTAGAGATGTTAAGGCGGTAAATGGTAATGCTGTGTGTGCAAGCGCACCCTTTGTTGCCGACTCCTGTATCGGTACTGGCAAATATCGGCAATCAGTCACAGTTGCAGGGAAAATATCGGTTATTGGTGTTGGTCTGAAGTAGTAGTATCGGCCAATCCCTAGTCATTATTGCCAGACAAATATACCATTCATTTATTAACTAACTAATTGCACTTTGCAAACGATAGTTGATCAAATCATGAATTGACTTGAGTTACAAATTTATTGATGAAAATACGTTTTCATTTGACTGAAACTTAAGTGTTTTATGTTAAATAGTTTGAAATACAAAAATATTTTTGTTGGTTATAAAAGTTTAGGCTGCAGAGGAATTACAGGACTACATTTTAGAGATTTATAAAGTTTTCTAGATCACACTCTATACATGTAAAATATCATTTATTCCAGCTGACGAGAACGGCACATAGGGTTTACTTTTTTTGTGTGTAGCGTGTCTGGATGCAGCAGTTGTTGCCCCTCATGTTGGAAGTTTGTGGACAAACCGCATTTCTACCTGTGAAACCACAGAGAACGTTTGGTGTCAGCAGAGATTTGCTGAAGCTGTGAGGGTTTCTTTGTTACTCTGAATCGCTGCAGAGTAATTTCTGCCGTCCACAGTTGGAGTTTTCTGGGAGGTTTGAACACACTACGGCATGCGTTCAGCTTGAGCCCTGTGGCTAATTCTCCCTCCTCCCTCCTTCCTCCTTAATTTGAGATTAACTGACCTGTTCGTCTCAGTGCTTCTCTTATGTAAAGGTGCTGTGAGCATGTCACAACCTCTGTGTAATTCTGATGCGGGTGGCAGGTCGGGTACTTTAGGGCTTCTTATGGTTGGATTGTCACCTCTGAGTGGCTCATGAAAGACTTGCTAATTGAGGTCTTAGGAAATGTCACGCGATTCGTCTTATTTTGGTGTTGGAGAGCCGTCCCTAAGCCCTCTCATGTTGCAACATGAGAAGCTGGTATGTCGATTTTCTTTTTTTTCTTTTTAAATGGTTAAATTAGCATCAGTCGGAACAACACAAGTACAGAGTGATCCAAAAATCATCCAACGCTCAGGATAATAAATACATGTAGTGTCCCGAACAGAGGTTCATGTTCATGGTCTTTGCTCTGCAGGAAGCGTGCTGCGCATATGTCTTGATGGTGACGGCGGTCTACTGGGTGTCTGAGGCCGTTCCTCTGGGAGCAGCTGCTCTGGTTCCAGCCTTCCTCTACCCCCTCTTTGGCGTGCTGAAGTCCAGTGAGGTGAGTGTGTCTGAACGCCATTTCAGACATTTCCAATCTTCACAGGAAAATCAAATAAATTGCTGAGCTGGTGGAGATGAAGAACATATGGAAGCTACAGTACAGCAAATGTAGTTATTAGCACCATTTTAATTTCACTAAAATCCTGTCTAAGTGTTTTTCTAAATCAGCAATTCATCTTATAATAATCCAACACCAATACTGAGTTTTCTAAGTGTGGACTTCAGGTTGGTCACTATGGTTACAAGCAAAAGCTTTCAGTTTAGATAAGTTCAGCAGTTATTGTTTTTTCTTTTATTTCTTGCAATTATTTTTTCATTCATCATTTTATTTGAGGTGACAAGGTTGCTGGAGCCAATCCCAGCTACTAGTTGGTAAAGACGGGGAGTACCCTGAAATTGGTAGCTAGTCTATTGCAGGGCCACACACTCAGACGCCTATAGGGACAGTTCAGAGTAAACAGTTAACCAATAAAGCATGTTTTTGGACTGCGGGAGGAAACTGGAGAAAACCCACACATGCACTAGGACAGCATGCAGACTCCACACAGAACCCAAACGGGATCTCTGAGAGAAAATAACTTTTTTGTTTAAAATTTCCATCCATCTTCTTCCATTCATCCATGAACGGGTCGTGGGGGCAGCAGTCTAAGCAAAGACCTCCCCTTCTCGGGCCACTTCCTTCAGCTCCTCTTGGGGGACCCAGAGGCGTTCCCAGGCCAGCCGAGAGACGTAGTCTCTCCAACTTGTCCTAGGCCTCCGCCCAGTGGGACATGCACGGAACACCTCCCCAGGGAAGCATCCAGGAGGCATTCGAACCTGTTGCCACCTCAACTGGCACCTGACTCTAATCCGAGCTCCTCCCGGCTGACCGAGCTTATGACCCTATCTCTAAGGGAACACTCAGACACCCTACGGAGGAAGCTCTTTCAGCCACTTGTATCAGATGGTCCGATCTTCCCTCACTTGTGAACAAGACCCCACGATACTTAAACTCCTCCACCTGGGGAAGGAGCACTCCACCCACCCAGAGAGGGCAAACTAGCTTTCTCCGGTCGAGAACCATAGCCTCAGACTTAGCGGTGCTGACCCTCATCCAATGCATGCCGAAGGTCCTGACTCGATGAAGCCAATAGGACAGCATCATCTACAAAGAGCAGAGAGGAAATCCTGTGGTCTCCAAACCAGATCCCTATCCGGCCACTGGCTGCACCTAGAAATTCTGTCCTTAAAGACTATGAACGGAACTGGTGATAAGTGCAGCCCTGCTGGAGTCCAACATGGACCGGGAACAGGTCTGACTTACTGCCGGCTATGCGAATCTAGCTCCTGCTTGGTCATACAAAGACCGGACAGCCCTCAGTAAGTCTTCCCGGACCCCATACTGCCAGAGCACCCTCCACAGGACACCAGGGGGGACAGGATAAGGATAAGGTCGAACGCCGTATCCAAACCCACAAAACACATGTGGACAGGATGAGCAAACTCCCAAGAAACCTCCAGCAGTCTAGAGAGGGTGTAGAGCTGATCCACAGTTCCACGAATCTGAGCTTCGACTGTCAGTCGGACTCTCCTCTCCAGTATCCTGGCATAGACTTTCATTTTAAAATGGTTAAAAGTATGCAGATCAGAAAGTAGCACAAATTGATTTATTGTGTTCTAAAAAGTAAATTAAAAATGTTAATTGCTCTTTTTTTTTTTATTCAACCATGTTCTTTATTAGTTCTAGCACATAACCTGTCCGTCTGAGGTTGAGGATCTCTCCTTCATGTGGGCAACCCTGAGGTTTCTTATCCCCCCCCAAAAATAAATAAATAAATAAAAATATAAGATGGTGTTTTTTTTTTGAGTTTTTCCTCACCGAGAAGGAGGGTGTAAGGACAGAGATGTTTGTTCAGCTTAGTCTAACAAGCTGCTATTGTTTACTTTTACATGTTTGATTTTTTGTTTCTTGCTATAAACTGAAATAATGTCAAATGACGTTTATCTGAGTTGCAATTTGAGTCATTACTGAAGCTCTTTTGCCAAAGTCTAAGCTTATCCCTCTTTTGCTCTGGATTGGATGACTGACATCTGGAGAACCAGACCTGTTGGTAGTTTAGTGCTGTGTGGATGAAGGTCAAGCTGACGGCCAGCTGCGTCACTCGACTGTGGCGTGGCTTCACATTCTCAACAAACATTTGTGGTAAACTAGTTAACACTGTTGTGTTGGGTGCTCTGGCATGAACAGTGATGCCTGATGATAGTTGAGTCACAACTGCTGTTCAGACCATCTCCTCTGCTTCTGAAACCTGAAGATACTCTGACACTCCTGTCTTTATAGAGCCCATTGACTGTATATGAGAACTGGACTGAGGGACTTCTCTCCTCTGGTACCCGCTGGTTCCAAGAAGCTAAAATCCCATAGACTTCTATAGAGAAATAAACAGTTATTAATCAGTCATTCTATTGGTCAGGATAAAAGTTCTTGCTCTGATAAATTTTTTTGTTTAAAAAAATTACTTGAACTTTTTTTTTTACTTTTTTCCGGAAACTGGAAAAAGTAGGTACTATAGGAAATCACTAACTGGACGATGGTGTTTGTCTATCATTTCAACTGAAAGTTATTTGACACGAAGCGATATTGGATATCACGATCTTTCTCATTGTGTCTTATTCTTCTAACATATACTTTTGTTTTAAAAAAAGATTTTTTTTTGTTTTTGTTTTTGACGTTTTGATTTCTAAAATGTAATGGTGTTTTTTTATATATTTGTTTTGCTTTTTTAATTATCATGGATTTGAAAAAGTTTTTTCATCGAGTGATTTGTTGATGCGATTTGCACTTAAGGGCCAGAAAACTATTTATTTATTTATTTTATTCACTTTTATTTGACCATTTAAACTGTTGCTTATAAAAGAGGAATTTGCTAAATTTTAAAGATGTTATCCCTTAAAAATGTATTGAGATGTAAGATAAGAAAAAATAACATTTCCTTTGATGCACTACAAGTTTCTATAAAATAGTAATACTTCAAATGTTTTGAAAAAAAATCTATATTTTGCTAACTTGCATGTGTAGATAAATGGAGTAAAATGATGGAGGACAAATTTTAAAATCTCATCTTCAGAAGTTGACATCATAGTTAGTGAAAAATGAAAAAGAAATCTTATTAACACAGTGGAAATTCATGTTGGCTACACATAATTTGTGAAGCCAAGATGCACATTGCTGCATTGCCTGCACGTATTTTAAGTGCGTTCAAGGCTGGATTCTGTTCTTGGTCGCATGTATTTAAAATTAAACTTTCAAGTTAAAGTCTTGTTAGTTATCACTCGCCTAGGTGTGTGAAATGTGTTTTCTGAATTTGATCCATCCCCTGGAGAAGCGGTGAGCTGCAGAAACAGCCGCACTCAAGAACCATTTGGTAGTTTAACCCAAACCGTAACCATAATCCTATAATCCTTCCTCAGGGTCCGTGCGGCCAGTGTTGAACTATTTTCTTGACCACACTTACTTTAAAAACTACTTGCAAATAGCCACTTTCCTGTTTTTTTTGTGGGAACATATTTTTGTTTTCATCTCAAAACTACAACAGAGTATTGAGGCCAGTTTGCAATTTCAAAAATAGTCTCATATATTTGACATTAAAAAGACACATATTTACAAGAAAAAGTCCGAAATTTATGAGAAACAATTAAAAAATGTAAAAAACACCACGCTCAAAAGATGAATGACATTGAGCATTAAGCAGGTGTGTTTAAAAACCACTTAATCCTGAAACTTTGTCAACTCAAAATCAAATTATTAGCATAAGAACATTGATAAGTATATGCTGAATACTGGACCTCCACAGACATAAGCATCACGCAGACTTGGTGGAACTTGTTTTTAGTGGAGGACTGAAAGTTGACAGCTGCAGGGATATCAATGGCTTCATCACTGCAAAGATCCTGCAAGCCACCCATCAATTAATAAGCAATGAACCGTAAATCAAACAAAGGAGTTTCCAAACTTTTCTAATGTTGTCAAAAACACTCAGTTTACCTGTTCAAACCCAAAACAGTTTGACCAAACTGAGTTGTAATCCAACCAAGTAAAATATCAAAGCATTTAAAATTTAAAAAAGCAACATTTAATATAGTATGAATACTGTAATATAGTACACCAGTAGTTATTTAATAATTAATTGCAGATTAGAGTTTGATCAAATCACAATTAGAACTTGTTTAATGAATAATTCAGGGCATGACTTTTTTTGTCATTCTCAATTAGTTGTTCAAAAGCCATTTATAAAAACGTCTAAAACTGGTCAAAAGCATTGTCTTTTTTATTGGTAGTAAGAAACAATGATTTGTTCATTTAGATTTTTGTTTCTGTTCCACTGGGAGAAAGCTCAAAAAGTCAAATAAATTGATTCATTAAGATGGCTTCAACAGCTAAATATAGTTTGGATTTCTGTGGAAGAAGCTTTCCCAGGTCCTCCTGTTCCTGTTCGTGCAATCTGTGGAGCAGAGCTTTTAATGCAGATGTAAACTGAAGTAGATCCAGGTCAGCTTGATTTAGTGAGAAAGGACTCTTTTAAGCAGGACTGACTGCTACCATTTTTGGTCCCCCATTGGTTGAAGGACCATAAAATGGAATGGACCAGCCAGGCCAGAGCTACTGTCGTCACACATGAAATCCATTGATTGGCAGACCAAAGCACAAAATGGTTGCTATAGAGATAAAAACAGAAAAGGCGCCATTTTAAATAAGTGTGTTTAACGTCAATTTTACAAATACAACTCAGACCAGCCTTAAAGAAAGAGAGGAGCGCAGAATCAAGGGAGCCTTGTGGCTTGCTAGCGGTTGCTAAGCAAGTAAGGCCAGGTCAAAGGTGGGCGATGAGGGCGGCAGTGGTGTGTGGAGGCGGGCGGCGAGGGCAGCAGTGGCACATAGAGGTAAGGGTGAGGGCAGTGAGTCATACAGGAGGACGGGTAGCGCCTGCGGGCTATCTAACGATGCTTGCGGCTTTAATTTTTTAAATCTTACTCCAGCCGTCTCTCTTTTTCTCTCTGTTATATGGTGTTAAATTTGCAGCAGCACCAAAACATGAACTGAGTATAAGGGAAAAACAGAGAGAGCGCCAGGTGCAACAACAAGAAACTACATCAACACATCATCATTTTTATTGATAATACAAAGGAAATGTAGAGTAGGTAGGAAAATCATTCCATCCACCTCCACAACAAACCTGGACAGACACCTGAGAGGACCGCGATCCGCTGATTGTAGTTTGTTTTCTACAACTACAATGTTTTTCAAACATTCTGTAATGGTTCAGACGGTTGTGTGTTCAGGTGGCTGCAGAGTACTGCAAGGACACCACTCTGCTGCTGATGGGAGTCATCTGTCTGGCAGCATCCATAGAGAAGTGGAACCTGCACAAGCGCATCGCTCTGCGCATGGTGATGATCGCAGGAGCAAAGCCGGGCATGTAAGCATCTCACACGCAAATAGCCGAAGCGAGTGCTCCACTGAAACGAAAGTCCTGCCTTTGTTGCTTCCTTCTTCTCTATCAGGTTGGTGCTGGGCTTCATGTGCTGCACCGTGTTTCTGTCCATGTGGCTCAGCAACACGTCCACCACTGCCATGGTGATGCCCATAGCAGAGGCTGTCCTTCAACAGCTGATCTGCACCGGTCTGGCCGACGGCCACGAAGACTCGGAAACCATGGACGCCCCAGAGGAAGACAGCAGTATGTCCACGCTTAGGAGCCTGCACATTCTCTCTGAGATATGCTGCTTCCATCTCTGCTGTTGTTAAAGTGAAAACTGCTGTTCTTTTAGCTGTTTCAAGCAAAGAAGAGAACATGGACAAGAACCAGTTGGAGCTGTTCTATCAAAATGACAAGTATGTACACATATACACACATGTACACAACCAAAAGAATAGTTAAAATATCAATCAACATCAAGTACAATTAAATGACATGAAATTAATTATTAGTAAACATTTATAAAAATCCATTTAAAACATCTGGACATGTAAAAGCAACGTAAAAGCTAAACTAAAAAGATAAGTTTTAAGTTTTTTCTTAAAAACCTTCTCAGTGGATGAAGCCCTCACCTCAGGCTCACCTCCTCAGACAGGCTGTTCCTCAGGCGAGGTCCACAGTACTGAAAATGTGACCTCGCAGTATTATGTACTTTCTGTAGAAAAAGAGCGCACCAGATTATGAGATGTGCCATCAATGAATTTTCAAAGTTTTGTCATATATAAGGGACACTGACCTATAAGGTGCATTAGGGGAGACAAAAGAATCAGACATAAGTATGTTAGTTAGTCAAACTTTAACTGTGTTCACAGTTACCCTAGAACTTTTTTCCAACACGCTACATTAGAAGCATTAGCCGTGTTAGCGTACTCTCAATACCTGTCACTCCCAACCTTGTTTGCAATATGTAAAAAACCAGACTGATACTCGCTAAAACAGCTTTACTGTGACTACCCTAACTTCTTATCTTCTTTTCTCTTCTGGTAAATCTATTCTGCAGTAAACTGAGTTGATTCTTCTCTTGTTTTTGTACAGGAATATCTGCACTAAAGAGGAGCTTCGTTCACTCAGTGAGGTAATTTTAGTCTTTTTTTAAATGTGTGAAACTTAAAAAAGCCTAAAATAAAATGATCTAGATCACAGGTCAGCAACTTAAGGCAACTTACAGCAAAAGAGCTCCCCCCAAAGTGCTGGCCCCCAGCCACCGCGATCAGGCAGCGAGTGGCCCCCCCTCCACGCCCAGGGAGCGAAGCGAGACGCAGGGCTGATCAACCCTGCTCCCTGGGTGCCGAGGAGGACACGCGCTGCCCACTATCGCCGTGACCGGGAACCAGAGCTCGCAGAGGAGCCCTGCGGCAAATGCACTGGCAGGAAAAGCACAGCCATGAGGGAGCAATGAGAACAGACACTTTATTGTTTTTAAAAATGCATTTAATAGACTTTTATATTAATTATCTGGCATATCTCTTTAAGAAAGTGGGAAAATGTCAAGTTTTCACCAGATTTAATTCACAATCTAAGGTCAAAGCGGCCGATGACCTCTAAAAATGAACTCAAAAATCTCTGATGACCCAGCATTCTAGGAGCATTTAAACGCGTCTTTCACGCACAAATCTTGGAGACGTGCGTAAATGTGGTTTTGTATGTGTGTATCCAGCGATTTGTGCGCAATTCTTTAGGATTTGTGTGTATAGTTAACTTTCAGCTGCTGCAATTTAAAGTTGTGCATATTTAAATTGTATTTCTTTGTCATTTTTGCACATGTGAACACACAATTGCAAATACACAGTTACACACAAATGTATTGTACGAGTTACAAATTAAAAATCATGTTCAAACAAATCCAAAGTTACACACAAACATACAGACACAAGTTACAAATCAAGAATTACGCACACAAATCAGACGAGTACTTTCTCTCAAACAGGCAGGGCTATATCAGTGCGTGTCGGTGGATGGAACGTGAGGGCGAAATCGAGTGGGAAAAGTGAGAGGCTGATTCCCGAGTTGTTGCACACGTTTATGACGGCACAGCTGTTTTTTCGGTCATGTTTCTGTCACAGCGGCTGAGATTTATGAAGTTATATGTTCAGTTTGTTGAATGATAACCAAGCAAGGTCAGATTTTTCCCAGAATAGTTTCTGTTCTGCCAAATGTCAATATAAAATGTGAAGAAATTTCAAAAAAATGCTACAGCTGATCACCACTCCATTTACTGGGGATGAAAAAACAGAATAATAACACCATACAATTGCAGAACATTTATATTACTATAAATACCAAACTAAACAAAAAAAAAACCCATTAAACTTTGCATGTAATAAAAGCTCAGAATGAACTTACATTACGTTACTCAGACCCTTTCTGAATCTCACAAAAGATAAATGATCCAAAATGTGCTTATTTTTTCACGTTAATGGTTGTAAAGTTCTTACAAATGTTGATGGTATTTTTTTTCTTACGTCGTATTCCATTTGCTGTAGGTATGACGTGCCACAAATGCAGTAGTTTTTGTTTTCAAACAAACAGTTTCAGTACTTTTAGTTTAGGCCCATTTTCCTTCTGCAATATTGTAATGAAAGCACTTTGAGTTAATGCAAAAATATGTTTAAAAAGCTTTTTGACCGGCTGTTTGTCCATTTTTCCCCCAAGACATATTTGAAATTATTACGTCCCCAATATGAAAACAAGGCTTAGGTCTAGGGGTTGGGCACAAAGAGGAACATAACATGAAGAAAACTGGAGACCAGGACTAAATGGAATAGTTTATTCAGTGAAAAAGGCGAACTGTGTCCTGAAAACCAACTGGGGAAAATAATTAGTATACTGGTTTAAAACAAAATGACAAACCAAAGGGAATTGGAGCTAAAATAACAAAACCCAGCTGTATAAGATTGCTGAGGACAAAGGAAGGAAAAAGGGAAAAACACAAACCAGCACAACTCAAGCAAAAACCCAACTGCTCTTAGCCTCCTGCTCTGCTCTCTGCCCCTCTATTGCTGTGGCCTCCTCCGTCTTAAATACCCGGCAGGTGCAAATTGCCAGGTGAGCAGAGCGGCAGAGGACGGATAAAGGGAGCAGCAGGACGTTAAAGAAATGGTTTTTTTATTTCTTTGTATTAGAGTTCGAACGGTAGTTGGTTGGGTGTAGGACTATCACACAGGACACCTGGGTTCACTTCCCAGGGCAGCAATAATCTAAAAATTCCAGTATGGGTCCTTAGACAAGACCCTTCACGCTCCGCCTTTAAAAACACAGAGTTGTGTCAGGAAGAGCATCCGGCATAAAAGTTCTCTGCCAAACCACCTGCGCCAATCAGTGAAAGCTGATTCATACAAGTGGCTCCTAACAAGATACACCGAAAAATAAACAACAAGAATTCATATTAGTTGGCGACAGCACAGTTGTTAAGAAGAGAATTTCAAATTCGCACTTCATGTCAGTAACATTGCTGACCCCTGATCTAGTGAATCTTTTCTTTTGTTCCTCTCAGGGTCAGACTTGTGAGATGAACTGTTTTGGCCTGCAGCCAGTTCCAAACCAGACATTTGTGCGACAAACCAACGGTCACCTGCCGCAGGTCAGTGAAACGCCACTGGAGGTCAATGAAGTTTCTATGAGAGTGAACAGGAGATAAAAACCCATCTAGTGCTCGATTCAAGCAGCCATATTCCACTGGTGGTTTCTCTCTTTCAGGTTGCTGTTGAGATCCCAAATGTGAAGCGGGTCAAAGCCAGGCGGGACTCTCAGTACCCCACCAAGAGGGATCACATGATCTGTAAATGCCTGTCGCTGAGCATCACGTACGCCGCAACTATCGGAGGCCTTATCACCATCACTGGCACCTCAACCAACCTCATCTTTGCTGAACAGTTTAATACGTAGGTACCAACTTTACACAAGGCTTTACTCAGCTTCTCAGATATTTTGACCCAGTTTTGACCTCAGAAATATTCAGTCATTAGATTTTTCCTTTTATATCAAAGTTACTTGTCCTTTGAGTGCTACCTACAGTTCTGTTGTCCAGGCATGTTTTTCCTCCTTAACTGATCACAGGAGAACAGACATGTTCTCAAAAAAACCTGTTACATTTCTCTCGGGGTGTCATAAAGTCACTGTCAGATTTTTCATTGCATCACAAAAAATGATGTTTTTAATCAATCCCCGACTACATTATGTAGCCTAAGAGAAAGTGTTTCTGGAATTATTTGCCTATTGAAAAGTTAAACCTCATCAGCTAGATACTTCTGATTGCATTGTAAAAAAGGTGAGAGACAGCAGGCGCGGAAAACAGCTTCGACCAACTTCCAGTGGCTCACCTGACTAGGTCACGACTGACGAGATGTGGTTGCGAGATCTGAAGCGAGATTTGGGTCTCAGCTGACGAGCTGTCACTCTGATGTTCCTTTTTTCTTTTCTGCTTCTGTCAAGCAACCACGGAACTATCCCGTTCTCGTACGAAAGTTTCTGCCGCACACAGAGGGTTTTAGTTTACAGTGTCCAGCACGAGGGGACCGTGACCAGAGAACGGGACGGTCTTGCAGTTGTTTGACAGAAACAGAAAAAAAAAGGGTTTTCTCGTGGTTGTGTATGGGAGACTTGATGAAAAAATAATAATAAAATCTTACAACTCTAATTTGAAACTTCCCGGGCTCGCCTCGCTCGTGGATTCTGTTCCGGGGAAGGAACACCGCAGTGACAGCTCGCCAGCTGCGACCCAAAGTCCAGCTTACAGCAGAAGTGAGCGTTCAGTCACATATATGCTCATTTTATCAACAAAACACACTCTACTTAGAGCTACAGTTTAATAATATGGGACAAAAGGAATCCACCATGTCAAAAGGCGCGCCGACGCTCAACAGGCACAAACTTCAATGGAATTGAAGTTCAATTCCTTCAATGGAATTGAAGTTTCAGTGAGCCGGCTCATTGGACACAGCTCACAGCTGTGGGTCGTTTCAAATCTCGCGACCACAGCTCGCGATTGACAAGATTTGGTTGCAACCTACGAGATTTGGTTGCGACCTACGAGATTTGGTTGCGACCTACGAGATTTGGTTGCGACCTACGAAATTTGGTTGCGACCGACGAGATTTGGTAGCGACCGACGAGATTTGGCCGCGACCTACGAAATTTTGTAGTGACCTACGAGATTTGGCTGGGACCTACGAGATTTGTTAGTGACCTACGAGATTTGTTAGTGACCTACGAGATTTGATAGTGACCTACGAGATTTGAACGCGACCAACGAGTTTTGGCCGCGACCTAGTCAGGTGTGCCACTGGAAGTTGGTCAAAGATGTTTGCAGCGCCTGTCCCTGCTGAAAAAGGTTCTGTACAATAAAAGAACCAAAAAAGAAAGCAAGTTATGTGAAAAATCTGTAAAGCAATGCAGTCAGTTTTTCTCTTCATATCTTGTTGCAATGTTTTTAACTTTAGCGACACAATACTTGCATTTAACTTCCGCACCCACTGTTCCGTACTAGGTATTTATCTCTGAGTCCCACTGGTTGAAATTTTGGAAAAAGATGTCCTGGATCCATTTTAGCTCAGTTAATCGGATATAGTTGGATCGTTCAAAAGGAACCAATATTAACTAAGAATCGGATCAGCAACAACAAATTATGATATGACTCGAAACGTCCAAATGAATTGCTACATCCCTGTACAGCACCCATAATGCTCAAACAATCCATCAAGTGGTGCGGCTTCGTAGTTAACAAAAGTTGTACTAAAGCACTTGGATAGATTTTGAGTGCCATGCACCACAGAAAATTAATTGTAGGTCAGTAAATACAACCAGTATTTATACATAAGGGGCACTAGCTTGGAAGGCTTCCCAGGGGTTGAGCTAGAACGTTTTCCATGGGGGCTACAGGGGTGGAGAAGACTACAGGCAGCAAATGAGTAGAGCAGAGTGGAAGGCCATTAAAAATCATTTTAGTTTTTTATTTTATCAGCATGCTTCAGTTTCTGTTCTTTGCGGTGCACTGGGGCTAAAGGAACTTCGTGTCTCAGGGTGCCCTCAATCCTTGTTTCAGAGCCTTGAATGAGATGCAGCAGAAACACATGGAAAAATCTGAACAGAGCTGAAACTCCTGTTCTTTCTGACTGATTAAAAACAAAAAGCAGCAGCATTTTGAAACTTCTAGATGATGCAAAACAAAAATCTCAAGATAGGGTTTGGAATGATGGAACAATATCCTTAAAATACGGCCATAGTGGTGAATTTAGCAAAGTGCTTTTTTTGCATTTTAACCCTTGAATCAGAATTGCAGATTTGGGGGCTCTTTCCTCCCGTTCACAAGTAAGCAGTAAAGCCTCTGTTTTGAAATGAGCTGACTGGGTGTGTTTAACACTGTCGGACATGTTTGGCCTATTTTCAGTAAGCCTGGGTTTTTGTGGCATCAACACAGGCCGAGATGATGATGACCACAGATTCAATGGGTCATGTGACCTCACTTTTCATTTGTCTGCCAGACAGTCATTGGGTTTGGGTCATTGTTGATAACACACTTAATAACTCATAACATCCATTAGCTCAGGCCATAAACACCAGCTATAGTTCATGTTCATTAACTTTCCAGGAAAAATGATTTTATCTTCCTAGGTGTTAAACTAGCATTTGCTTTTAGGATAAAAAGGTTTCTGACACATGAACCCTTTTCCTGTCTCTGTTTGACTAAAGGAGTTTTGTCAACTTTTTTTGTTACAGTTAGCAGTTTTAAAGAGCCCTTCAATTAAATGTTGTTTAACATGTTCCTGTAGCATTACTCTCATGATGGAAGACGTATACGGTATAAAAAAATGTAGGACAAAAACTGCATTCTTTATTTAAATCAGGATGAATCTGTAGCAAATAAAAAAAAAATTACGTTTAAAAAAAGCTCTCTTTTGTGATATGCGGGACAAAGTCTCACTGCTCTGCTCCATTCTGATACATCCACTTGCAGACAACTAGATCTGTGGACATCCTCTTTTTTGATGTCCAAACTGGGATCTGGCTCAGAATTGTGTGTCTGGATAGCTATAATATTGCTCGTCGTTTTTGTTGCAGCGCTAATGTTAGGTTGTGGTTGTAAGGGGCTGTAAGCTAGCTGGAGAGAGTGGAAACAAAGGGATGATGGGATATCAGCAGAGGCTCACTTCCATGGCATTCTTGCCCACAACTCTATAAACGGGGGCCGCAGACATTTACACACCCCTATATCTCACAGAAATGTATAAACCCCCGGCTGGCAGCCGCCTGGTGGTTTATACATTTTAATTTCTTAAAATAAATAAATGGTACATGGCGTAGACTTATGTATTACTTTACTACTTTCCTTGAAGGCCCAAAGCGCTTTACAGTCACAGTCACATTCACACACTGATGGCGGCTCTGGTGCCAACCTTTTACCACCAGAAGCAATGCAGGGTTCAGTGGCTTGACCAAGGACCAAGACGGGAACTGAACCTGCAATCGTCCACCATAGTTGCCCCTAGCTTGTATTGCTCAAAAAAAGTTTTATATCTTTAAAGTATGCATATTGATACCCTTTTCCTTTCAAATATATAGTATTTTAAGCACTACACATGTCCAATATTCTTATATCTAAACAACAATTGTTGAAAGTAAGACCAGAATGACACATTTAACATTATTTTAGAAAATTATATGGAAATGTATGCTCTGTTTCAAACTTCTGTCTTGCTGTTGCTGAATGCATTAGTGAAACAAAAAAAGAAAACAGGATTTCTGAAAGTTATATTATAAATTCTTAATTTTAAGCCTCAATCATGTGCATCTAAACGGCTGCTGCGGGTTTTGAGTTGTCCGGGTCCATGGAGGGTCATAGAGAGTGTCTGCATTTTAAGGGGAGTGCAGGTGCGTCCTGTAGTTCCCTTGAGTCTTGTGCCGACGCCTGCAGGGACATCAAAATGGAATGTACCATTGTCCTACTTGTGCTAAGTGTGTTGTAAAGTATTTGTAAGGCTGATTTAGGTTGTACTCACGTCGTATGGTGTCCTTTGCGCTGCATTCTGCTCGGCTGTGCAAGCACTGGCCCCTAACTGACTGTGCAAATGGCGCACGGATGGGTGTGCATGTGATGCATAAATGAGCGTAGGACACTTCAATTTCCTGATTTCTAACAGTCTAAATGTCTGCATCTCACCTACTTCACTCTTACTTATCCTCTGTGTTGGGGCTAACAGATTACAAAGTAACGAATTACTGTAATTTCATTACTTTCATCAGTAACAGAGTAACGTAACAAATTACAGTTCAAATTTCTGTAATTAATTACAATTACTAGACTATAGAAACTCTCGTTACTTTGTTACTTAGGTTTTGTAGGCTGTGACATTTTCTCTTGGTTAGATGAAACGAAACAGAGATTTATTATTTTTTTTTTTTTAAATGAGTAACTGGCACATATGCGCACGCATGTGGGGATCAGTCAAAGAACAGACATGCACTCATTGTTGCTGTCACAGTGCCTTCCATACTGGCTCAAAGATGAGACGGAAAGAGATCCTGCAAGGAGTCCTGTCATGTCCACCGAGCAGCAGAGCAGAGACCCGCCCGTGCACTGCCACTGATGTGTCCATTACTAATAAAACAATTCTAAAGCCGCTCTTTGGTGTGAAAGCTCCCTCCTTCCTAGGACTCTGAGCAGTTTTTTCTATATTATTTCACTCTGTCTTACTGTATTTTCCTGTCAATATGAGTTTGTGCTCAATGCGCTCCGTAGACTCGCAACGGCGCAGAACTGTGCACAAAAGACAGATGTAGAGAGAGAGAGAGAGAGAGAGAGATTAATGCAACTCACTGTAATAAAATACATAAAGTCAGCCAGAATGAACGTGGAAACATTTAATAGTTCTTTGTGTTTTCAAATTTCAACTTTCAGTTTGATAGAGATGAATATAGAGGTGAATATACAAGTAACAGTATTTTCCACATCCAACTTTGAGCTCTGGCTTAGAATGTTGTAACTTCTTTTTGTGTCATTTTTCACACTGTTGTCAGAATTCAAAATCAAGTCAGATTGTGTCCTTAACCTCTTTCATACTTTGCACAAGGTTATTGCTTTATAAATATAGTTTTATAAAAATATTTTTTAAATATAGCTTTTTAAATTTATTTAGCTTTATTTAACTACAGAAGTCGTATTTAGACTAAAAATCTCATTTTCAATTGAGCCCTGATAAATGAAAGACAAGACGATCTTGTTTGTGTGAAGCTGTGAGAATTTGTATAGGAGCGGGAAATAAAAGTAAAGTAACGAGTAGTGATTACTTTTTCAAATAGGTAATGAGTAAAGTAATTTAATTACAATTTCAATCCAGTAACTAAGTGAAGTAATCAATTACTTTTAAGAAGAAGCTTATCTATTAGTGCTTATCCTTGCCTGTTGTATAAGTGTTTGCTACGACTTGTCACATGCCTCTTGTCCAAAGAAATACATTTTCATGAGTATTTTTTTGTTCTCCGGACTTACAGGGTGATCTATCATCCTAATGTTTCTTTGTACCTCATACAAGTTTGCGCATTTTTTGCCTGTGGACACCCCGTTTCCACTCATAAGGGCAGTTGGGACTAAAGGTTGTGTACCAGGTCCAAGTCCCTGAGTTGTGTCATGGACTGTGAGTTAAATGTGTAGTTAATCTTAAAATCAAGTTTAAGAAGTTAAAAAGACAAAAGTCTTGTGAGGCCAATGATGAATACAGATTCTTTTAAGTGACTTTGAGAACTTTAAAAGTGAGAAATTCCTTCCTTTGACTTAATTACAGTCACTCTGCTGTAATTCAGGATTCCAGCAAGATCTCATACAGTTAAAAGGAGCAACTATGCTGGTCTGAAACAAAGACTATGCAGACTGTAAGACCGAGCTAATCAGTATCCGCTGTGCTAACAGAGCCGATTTTCTCCGGCCGCGGCAATAAGCCTCACAGAATGTTGCAGCTTGCTGGACAAAGGTCAGGTTTCTATTCTCTGACTGTTTCCCAGTTGACCTCTTTGTTCTTAAGTTCCTTATTTAACATGAGCTACAATCCCTCCAGAGATTGAAACTACTGTAACTGCCATCATAATCACATTCCTGTCAGTGACACTAACAGAGCTACAGAGACACAAGCTAAGCTGCTGTGGTCTTTGCTAGAGCTGTCAGTGATGGCTGTCGTCACGTGCTAAGGTCGTCTTATAGCTGCCGCTAAAGCTCTCTGATTACTTTAATTCTCATAATTCTTTCCCAGATTGGTTCTCTGGTGAATTTCAGAATTAATTCCCGTCAGGTATGCGTGTTGCACTTTAGACTTTAGATGAACTATAAAGGATTATCTTTGGAACGGTTCCAATCGGGTTTTTGTACAGTTCTTATCAGAACACCAGTCACCTCCATTAATGTACCAGTTCAAGTCTGTACCAAGTTTAAGCTGCTGTGACAACATTGAGCAGGAAATGAACCACACTGATCTGATTTACAACTTTTTGTTTTGGAATCTCCTCATTTATTTTATGTAAACATAATCTTATAAACAAAATATTTATAATGCTATGTGTTTATAAGGTGTCTTTAAACCCCACATGGTCACTGTACAATTAAAATAATATCCAAAAAATCACATGAAAGCAAATCACAATGATTAAAAACAAAATGTATCTTACCGCAGGCTTATACAGCCTTTGCTCATAATTGTAAAATATTTTCTATTAATTTAGACCAGTGTTTCTCAATGGTGGGCCGGCGCGGGACAACCTGAGGATCATGCAGTTAGGACTTGATGTCAGTTAAACCGTT
Organism: Oryzias celebensis; assembly: GCA_014656515.1. Lineage (NCBI taxonomy): Eukaryota > Metazoa > Chordata > Actinopteri > Beloniformes > Adrianichthyidae > Oryzias > Oryzias celebensis. Next base: position 46,242,245 of record BNCR01000006.1, on the reverse strand, counting down.
AGCCGGAAGATACCGTCAGCTATTTTAGCTTAAATAATAAGTCACTTAAAATGACAAACCCCGGGTCGGCGAGCGTCTCTGCCTGGTGCCTTCACTGAGCCCCGGACATCCGCTGCAAAACAAAGCAGTTTGTAAAAGTAAATGTCAAACACCAAAAGAACCGATCAAGTATAATTGATTGTTTTAACTGTGTCGACATTTTTTCTGACAAAATGCTTTGTTTTGTTGCGGATTGTATAAAAATGAAAGAAATTGTAGCGGACTGAATTGGGATGTGCATCTGGTTGGACACGCTAACGTCCGTAGCTCCGTGAATGCACCAGGGCCCGGGGTTCTGTCAACCAGTTGTTGGAGATTTGAAGGAAATAAAAGTAGGGGCTGGTGCATGAAACGGAATAAGAGCATTTGAGGAGCAAAGCGCCACCAATACATACAAAAGAGAATAAAAAGACAGTTTTTTTTTTTTTGTTTTTGTGAGTTGTCAGTGTAATATATAAGGTGTTGGTTATGGTCTAAAATAAAGGGACTTCAATCAGATTAAGTGTCTGCGTCTCAGTGCGAAAGGAACGAAACTGTATCATTATCTCGATATCGTGAGAAAACGGTAAAAAAAAAAAAAGTATGTTGTTTTCAGCTTTAGTAGTCACTGACCACGATACCCGCATACATGAAACCTTAAGAATCACAATAGAAAAACGTTTTGTTCATGAGTTCATCTTAATGTTGCCAAATTTGTGGCATTTAACGCAATTTTAATGTATTTACATTAATTCAAATCAAATAAATCAAATTATTCAATTAGTCAGCCAAAAATGCTCTGAGTCTGTATCAAATCAAATCAATCTTTATTTATATACAACTTTTCATATAAAGAAATAACACAAACAAATAAACATAAAATAAGCACAAAATTAAAATAGAGTCCCCCCCCGCTGATTAGCTGGATTGAATCAGCGCAGTTTCTGATTGACGGAACACACCTGATGCAGGTGAGCAGCTTCTACTGAAGCAGGGTTATGCAAAGCAAGCAGGGCGGTAGCCCTTGAGGAACAGGGTTGGAGACCCCTGATCTAGTAGGACTAATACTGAGATCTGACCTGAATCCAAGACACACCTGATATCATTGACGATCTTTAACAGAACTGTTTCATTCTAAAACCAAACTGGTTTATCTCAAAGATGCTGTTCAATGGGTGAAACTCATTTAGCTAAAGAAAAACTAGTTTTTCTAAAATATCGCCTTCAAAATAGCAAGAGGACCAGAACTTTAAATGGACATGACTTTAAAAAATTAAAAAGTTTGATAAATGCCTTTTTAATCGTTTCAGTCTCTCTAAAAGACGTATCATTACCACCCACATGTAAAATCCGTCTCCTGACAGAGGAAGGAAAAGAACGCAGCAGGTCCGGGAGTTTCTACCAGGATGTCCAGAACCGTGGCTCCTGGAAAACAGTGCGTTACTGCGTTATTATGGAGTCCCCGATTATCGCTGTTGTCGAGGCAAACGGGAAGAGGACATGCGGGAGCAGGTGGAGCACCGGCAGGTGATGCAACAACGGAGCAACCCTGCTTGATGGCGGTAGCCTCACCGTGCAGCCAGTGGAAAGGCACAGATCTGGCCAAGGTTACAAAAGTATCTGCTGCACTTAAGGTTCCTAAGAGAACAGTGGCCTCCATAATCCTTAAATGGAAGATGTTTGGGACGACCAGAACCCTTCCTAGAGCTGGCCGTCTGGCCAAGCTGAGCTATTGGGGGAGAAGAGCCTTGGTGAGAGAGGTAAAGAAGAACCCAAAGATCACTGTGGCCGAGCTCCAGAGATGCAGTCAGGAGATGGGAGAAAAGTTGTAGAAAGTCAATCATCACTACAACCCTCCACCAGTCAAGACTTTATGGCAGAGTGGCCTGATGGAAGCCTCTCAGTGCAAGGCACATGAAACATGAAACAATATTAACAAATGGAATTTGTTGATAAAAAACATCTGAAGGACTCCAAGATGGTGAGAAATAAGATTCTCTGGTCTGATGAGACCAAGATAGAACTTTTTGGCCTTAATTCTTAGCGGTATGTGTGGAGAAACCAGGCACACCTGTCCAATACAGTTCCAACAGTGAAGCATGGTGTTGGTAGCATCATGCTGCGGGGGTGTTTTTCAGCTGCAGGGACAGGGCGACTTGTTGCAATGGAGGGAAAGATGAACGGCTGCAATATAACAAAGTGAAAGATTGAATTTGGTCTGAAAACATTCCGTACCACTTTAGCCTTTGCATTGTATTTGTCTGTGATGTACACGCTGACAACTGACAGATGATTAACAAGGTAATTAACACAATTTTAATAAACATCAAAGTTTTTAAAGGGCTGCACGGTGGCACAGTGGTTAGCGCTCTTGCCACACAGCAAGAAGGCCCCTGGTTCAAGTCCCGGCAGGGGGACCAACAGTGTCACCAATGGGGACCTTTCTGTGTGGAGTTTGCATGTTCTCCCCGTGCATGTGTGGGTTTTCTCCGGGAACTCCGGCTTCCTCCCACCGTCCAAAAACATGCTTCATAGGTTAATTGGTCACTCTAAATTGTCCCTAGGTGTGGATGCGAGTGTGCATGGGTGTGTGATTGTGGCCCCTGCGACAGACTGGCGACCTGTCCAGGGGTGTCCCCTGCCTTCACCCATGAGTGGCCGGGTTAGGCTCCAGCAGCCCCGTGACCCCGAAAGGGACAAAACAGTACAGAAGATGATGAATCAAAGTTTTTAGTATAGAAAAAAAGTATTTCTGTACTTTAAATATTTATTGTTTGAAAGCAGATTGAGTTTAAACAATGCTGTAGATTGACTTAAATGTCTGCAATCTTTATAATGCTCTGTACTCCATCTTTTAGCATAAAAGCATTGATACATTTTTGTTTTACTGCCAAACTCTTGAAGCCATTCACTTTAAACTCACAATTCCTTTTTTAACTTTAATAGAATTTGAATAGATGAGGATTTAAATGTCAAATTTTCTTTTTTTTTTTTTTTGTAATTTAAACTTAAAAAGGTTTGACAATTTCCTGTATTAAAAACTAACAGGAAATATTTTTTCTATCTGTATCAAACAACTGTGACTGTGTTATATGACTGTGTTTTCTTTAACTTAGCCCAAGCTGCAGACTAATCTTAAAACATGTAAATGCATGAGGATAATAGATTGATTAGCTTTTAGTGAAAATATTATTAATGATAATGACAGAAAAACGTGTTTTCCTTTAATAAAATGGAGTCGGGAAAGTTTAAGTTTAGTTTAAGTGTGAATGACAGTCAAATGTAACATGAGATCAATTCAGGGCTTAAACAAATCCTAAATCTTTAACTCTAAAGTTCATTTTTCTGTTTATACAGTTAAACCCCTTTTTTGTCATCAGAATGTAAAAATAATTGTCAGTCAGACAGCTAACTCCACACGCCCATGCCTTCCTCTTCCCAGTCGATATCCAGAAGCAAAGGTGATCAACTTTGGCACGTGGTTCATCTTCAGCTTCCCCATCGCTATCATCATGCTGGTGCTCACCTGGCTGTGGCTGCACTTCCTCTTCCTCGGCTGCAAGTGAGTGCAGATGATGCTCTCAGACTCTGTTTGCTTTGCGTCGAGCTTATCTGCAGGATTACAATCCTGTTTGCACAGGCTCACATCTAGTTATTATGGGTTCATGTGTCCTCAGCTTCAGAGAAACCTGCTCGCTGAGTAAGAAACGCAAAACCAGGAGGGAGATGATGTCAGAGAGGAGGATCCACGAGGAGTACGAGAAACTGGGTCCCATCAGGTCTGGTTGATGCTTTTCAGGCTCTAAAATCTACCCATGGTAAAGGAAAATGGAGTAACTTTGTCACTAGAATCATAAAAATATCTATTCAATAGGGTTGATTCAATATTTACATGATTGTTAGAATAGAAGCAAAGACCAACACATCAAAATGACAATGTGATGTGATTTTAATTAGGCCTGCACGATATGAGAAAAATCAGCATTGTGTGATATCTGTGTTTGAAACGATAAATGAACAAATAGCATGTTTTGCATAGTATCTGTGTTTGGAGAACATCGCCTGTCCTGAAACCAAAGTAGCTCCAAATAACTGACATTAGGGGTGTAGCAGATCACAACCCACCGTTCAGATCATGTTCAGGTTTTACATGATTTTCACGGTTCGGATCATTTTTCAGATCAGTAAAAAAAAGAAAATCTAACTATATTAAAGCTGAAAAATGTGTTTTTTGTTTCATTTTACAACATATATTTTGAAGAAAACATAAAGTACTTCAAAGCACAAACACACACATACATTACATCAAAAATGTGCTCATTTATTTAGGCTTGTTTATATAAAAAAAACACTAAAAACTTCTTTGATCTCATGAGATTTCTAGATAAAAAAATACTAAATATGTTCATATGAACAGAAGTGCTTCATTTTTATTCACTTTCAACATCATTTAACTCTTAAACAGAGCACTTGTTGAAGAAGTTTGAACAATGAAGGGAAAATAGTTACTATAAACAATTATAAATATGATTATTCGTCATGTGAGAAAGTCTGAGAACTGTATTGTTTGTCCTTGATTAGTTAAGATCCATGTTTACATGAACATTTCTTTAAAAATAGAAATAATTCTCTCCTAAGATCTTTGTTGTACTAGAGCAGTAAGGTAACAATTAATCGGGTAAGAAAGTTTGGTGACTGTAGCTTTAGGATCTGCAGCATATTTTTGATCAGATGTGATTATATTTCCATTAAAAATAATCGTTGTAGGTTAAATATGATGAGTTGTCATGCCTAGCTCATATCCGTCTAACCATTTACTAGTTTTGGTTGTTTTTGAGGGATTATGAGTTTATTTAGTTTTTGTTTTTTGTTTTTTAATCCCTGTTTTTCAGAGCCTGCACTCTGCAGCTCCTCTCTGCCGTCTCTTTATCAGCAGCACAGACAGCACTGTTCTCAATGAAAAGAAAAAAAATTCGTCCTTTTTCTTAAAATTTCTTCAACATCAGAGACACTTTGCTCCTCTAAACTGCATAGAAACGCCTCTGTTTACACCTGACTGTGCTGCAAACAGGTTTATGTTTGTATTTGATTGGTTTTCTACCTTTTTTGTGTGTGTGTTTAGGAAAACATAACTCCATCCTATAGCCTGAAGTGATTTTCATGCCGGCGTCTGTCTTCGTATCACCAGCTTGGAGTCACTCTTGTAATTGCTGCTGATGTGCTTCTGTGGTTTGTGTCTCTCAGCTACCCGGAGGTGGTAACAGGTATTTTCTTCATCCTGATGACTCTGCTGTGGTTCACCAGGGAGCCTGGCTTTGTTCCTGGATGGACGTCACTCTTTGAAAAGTAGGCGCCGCTGATGCTGCAACCAGCCGCAGAAACTTTTTGGGATTTTAGCCTTTTTGGCTTTATTGACAAACTCGGTCACACATAAATGGAAAATGTGACACCGGAGTTGTTTGTGTGTCAAAGCTTAAATGTTTTACCTGTCAGGAAGGGCTACAGGACCGACGCCACAGTGTCCGTGCTACTGGGCTTCCTGCTCTTCCTCATTCCCGCCCGGCGACCCTTCTCCTCATCCAGCTGCAGAGACCCAGGTCTGTGATGTGCTTCACTCATCTCCCATCAACAATCATGAAGTAAAGAGGAGTTTAGAGCATTTTGAAAGATTAGGCTGTATTTTAGGAAGTGAAGGATCTGAATAGAAGAGTCTCTTATGCAGCTGGGATGAGGGTCAGCACTGCCAAGTCTGAGGCCATGGTTCTTTACCGGAGAAAGGTCATTTGTCCTCTCTGGGTGGGTGGAGAGCTCCTTCCCCAGGGGGAGGAGTTAAGTATGTGAGGGAAGATCGTTGCGCAAGATCGACAGCAGATTGGTGCGGCGTCCATTGTTACCCCGGGTTCACACCGCATGTGGTCCGGCTCCGGTGCGGCTGCAGAGCGGTCTAACTACGGTCGGCATTTCACACTGACTACGGATTGCTTGCGGTCCTGATGCAAGCACGCTCTGCTGCAAACCTCTGAACTCACGTAGGTTCTCGCGAGAACCCGCCATTTAAATATGACATCATAGTAAACAAACCCTCATTCCGCCGTCAGATGACGTAATGTTAACAACACGCTGAAAACAGCGAGTACAGCGAATGTACCAGATGAACTTTACATTCACTCGCATGGTTTCCGGTTTAGGACGTAAATTGCCGCAACATTACAATAAAGTGCTATGGTTCAGCTCCGGCGTCCGGAAAAATTTGAAGTCAGTGAAATGAATACGGAGTTCAGCAGAGGCCGGACTGCAGAGGCTTGACTGGACTGGGTGCAGTGAGAGTGCCTCTCGCGCTTTTCATGTTACGTAAAGACTCTGGCGTCCACAGCCGCACCAGAACCAGACCGCATGCGGTGTTAGCCCAGGGTTATGCGGTCACTGTATCGGTCCGCTGAGCAAAAAGCAAAACTCTCAATTAAACGCTCGATCTTGGCTCCAGTATTGAGCTCTGGGTCATGACCGAAAGAAACGAGTCCTGAATACAAGCGGGAGAAATGAGCTTCCTCTGTAGGGTGGCTGGACGCTCCCTTAGAGACGGGGTGAGGAACTCGGCCACCCAGAGACCCTTCGGAGTAGAACCGCTGCTCCTCCAAATCAAGATTTTCCAGTTAAAGTGGCTCCATACATCTCAACATAAACGTAAAATGGCCACGGTCTAGAAAAAACAGGAAGTTAGTTTATGCTTCTGCTCCTCTTTGTCCTCTCACCTGATGGTTTAGTCCACTGGACTGTGAGCGGTCAGTAAGCTCCAGCTGGTCCTCCTCTGGTTTATCACCAAGTGGACATCGGTAGAGGTCAGCCTCGGATGAAAAAGGACAGCTGGCAGAACATGGACTTCACCAAAAACCTCTAAATGTTCATGCTGAGTACATGACCTGGTTTAGCGCACATTTATACTTAAGTTCTTCATACTTAACCTGAGCGTGTAGTCTGAGCCGTCGCTGCCATTGACCTGCTGTTCTGTGTGTTTCGAAATGCTTAGATGAAAATTCAGAGTCGGATCCACTTGCTCCCATGATCACCTGGAAGGACTTCCAGAGACTGATGCCGTGGGAGATCGTCATCCTGGTGGGAGGAGGCTACGCGCTTGCAGCCGGCTGCAAGGTAACATGTTGGGACGTCCGTCATTGTTTGACATATAAAATATAACCTTGGCTTTTTTGAAATGTAATGCTGGATGAAATGCAGACATGGAGCTCTGGAATGTTTACGTACACCACAATCAGATTAACAATCGGCATAACCCGCCCATCTCAATCAGAAGGAAATTTTGGGGTCAGAGTATTTGGAATGACATGTTTACATGACGCATTTTCCTTCAGGTCAGGCTTTTAATCTGATAACTTGTGTCCATGTAATGGTGACTGGTGTTTTGGTTAAGACTACGGGGACACATCCCAAAATGCCACAACACGACCACCCAAATGCAAGGTTTTCAGGCGGCTGTGCGACGGCATTGGTAATCAGGAGGCAACCGCTGTCCACAGACGTTTACACGTCGTCCAATCAGAGCAGCTGATGCCTCCCCATCACACAGGGGCAGTTGTTTTACTCTAAGTGGAATAAAGCGAGGTCTTTAGCCAGCAGAAGGCGTTGTCCCTGTAGCGTACACTCACGTGTGTTGGCGGTTTGCAGGTGTCGGGCCTGTCGATGTGGATCGGCAGACAGCTGGAGCCCATGAGCGGCCTCCCCCCCTGGGCCGTCACTCTGCTGGCCTGCCTGCTGGTGTCGGCGGTCACGGAGTTCGCCTCCAACCCAGCGACTCTCACAGTCTTCCTGCCCATCCTGTCTGCGCTGGTACGACACACTCAGGACGCACACGCCGTCGTCCACGCTCTGCATCATTTCACTCAGGACGTCATAGAGGTCCTACTAGCCAAAACGCACAAGAATCGACCTTTAAAGTTCCTTTCTGTACTGTTAAATGTAGATATTATGAGAGGGACCTACCTGCAGATAACAAACGTTTAAAACAGAAGTTGATCATGTTTGCGCTCCTTTAAGCAGATCCGCCTTTTTTCTTTTAATGACTTAGAAGTCCCGCAATTTTGAACTGACAAATGTTCAGAAATATTCAAACAGAATAGAATAAAACAGCAACAAAAAGAAGATCCAGTAGCAGAAGTTGCACACTTTTAGATTCTTTCATCCACTGAACTTGGGAGTTTTTGGAGAGTTTCTGCCTAGTTTCTGAGTTTCCCCCTCAGAGATATTTGGCTTGAGGACACTCCAAAGGTATAGACTGTAATGGTGTTTGTTTTAGGAACGTGTTCAACTGGTGGAGTTTTATGTTCATCCATACATGTTCTATGCCGGTTCTGTTGTAGTTAGGACGACAGGTACTGATGGAGTCCATCCCAGAGGAATTATGGGTTATTTTTTTTATCTTGTCCTATTTAGTCCAAAATAAAATGTTGTCGTCTTCATTTTCAGAAAGCTGACATTTGTGGGTAGATTTATAAATCCCTCAAACGATCTACTGTCTTTATGTCTTCCTTCGACCTTTGCCTTTGTCTTTCTTTGTTTCTTTATTTTTCTGACCTTATGTGCTTTTATTTTATCATCTGTCTCCATGCCCCCCTCCCCTCCGTCCTTGTTTTTCTTCCCTCCACGCTCCAGTCGGAGACTCTTCTCATCAACCCGCTCCACACTCTGATCCCGTCCACCATGTGCGTGTCTTTCGGGGTCATGCTTCCAGTGGGGAACCCCCCCAACGCTATTGTCTTCAGCTACGGTCACGTGAAGATCAGCGACATGGTACGTGACGCACGAACCCCCCCGGCGCCCCGGTCTGTCCGGTCCGTCCCTCCTCCCAAACCATTGGCTTCTTCTTCCTCTGCAGGTGAAAGCAGGTTTCGGGGTGAACCTGATCGGCGTGGCTGTGGTGATGTTGGCCATCACCACCTGGGGGGTCCCCCTCTTTAACCTGACTGAGTTTCCCGTTTGGGCAATGGCCCGCAATGTCACCGGGAGCTTATAACCATCCATGATTCTGGGAGGGGAGGAGGGCGACAGCAAGACGAGAGAAAAGAAGAGCAAAAACGAGAAAAAGATCCGCCGCCAGACAAGACTAAGGAAGGAAGGTTCCAGAAAACTAGTCTCTGCATAGACGTTGAAACTGAGTATTTCCTTTAGCTCAGTGACACTGCAAGAACCTCAACCGTGTCTGTAGTTGGTGCAATGAAAACACACACAGGTTTTTATCTCCATGACTCATCAAAGTGTGTTTTGTGAGAATCCAAGATCATTTGTGAGCAATCTTCTTCAGAATCAGACTTTTCTGTTCCTGCTTTCACTTTTTACCAAATCATCAGAGGAAGAGAAAATGTGAAACCGAAGCTTCAGGAGATCGAAGCCTGTCGGCTTCGTTTTTATACTTAAGGCAGCAGCAGATTTGATGCTCTTCTGTGCAGTCAAACTTCTCACTGGATGTCAGAATGCAAACCAGACTGTTTGATTGATGGAGAAGAACTATGAGGTCAAGTCAGGATTAGCTTTAAGTCAGTGAAAAAAAAAAAAAGGATTGTGAATTAGAATTTAAAAGGAATATTTAAAAATATGCATATTATCTATTTTTATATGGAGAAAAAATTCTATTTGAATTAGAAAAATATATATTTTTGCAACATTTTCACTTCCCTCCCTCTTTGTTTTCGATTCTGAATACACAATTTTCTTTTCGGTTTCAAGTCTTTCTGCGGGGATGGGGCTTTGAGCCCATTGGTTACCGGGACATGGTTGACATCAGGTGATAGTGGGTTTGGTGATGTCATTCTTTTTGGGCTCAAAGTCCCACCCATATTGGGCACAACTCTACAAACGATAAAATTCTGAATGGAACTGTAACCTGAAGACTGGAAGTGTAGAAGCAGCAACACAAAAGTTTAAAAACAAAACAGCAGCTGTTAGTCACATTTCTTTTTGGGTTTTTTATTACCATACATTTTCAAAATTTCAATCTTTATTTTACAGTATTTTTTATCGAATTTTACTCTCAATTTTTCTTAGAAATTTACAAGATATTTTAACGTTTTTATCGTTATGCAATTGTTTACAAAAAATAAAATTTAAACTTAACATTATATTTGTTTTAATTTTACAACTTTATTTTTCAAATGTTCTATATTTTCTTTAAGTTTGTAGTGTTTACCATCCAGCTTAAGACGGTTTTTAATTCTTTTTATTTACAATCTTTTTTTTTCACTTTCATTTGTTCCCGTGTTGACCTCATACAGAACTGCTTTTTTTTTTTTTCTGCTACATCTTTACATTTTCTCATTTTGTGTTTTGCTGCCATCAAGTGAAAAAGCACAAGTAAAACGTTCCAATTCAGCCTGTTCTGCTCTACATTCTTAAGGAACTTTGATTCCCCTCCAGAACTTTGGGGTTTTGTGACCATCAGAGGGTGGGTTGAGTGCATACTGCGGCACAGCGAGCCATTTGGTTCCCGCCTCCTTGCAGGTGCGTCTCTCTGGGATGAACATGGATGAAAAAGCAGGAGTGGAGTCCAGCTTTGATGTCAAGAATGAAATCAATCCAAAAATCAGCAGTCGTGCAGCAATAAAAGGGTCTGATATGTAAAAGATGTACTTTATATTTTTACAGATTGTCTACCTAGAGATTGATTCATTATATAAATACATGTATGGCTACATTAGTTATTTGTAATTTATTCTCTTCTGCTGCTGTTTCCTTCGTCCAGCTGGTGGTACGGCGGTGACCTTTGACCCAGAGGCCTTGTTTCTCTGTAAATACGCACAAATGTGACATAAGGTTTTTCTGCGCGTTTCCAATGAGATGTAAGACTCAAATTGTGACTTCTACTACATTCATATTCAGAGTTATGAAGACTTCAACAATAAAACAATCGAACCCTCCAACTGGATCTGTTTATTCACAAACTGTTTGGTTTTTTTGGGCAGAAAGCCTGAAGCTCGTGAACCAAAGTGTAAGTTCTGTCGGGAAGATGCTGGTTCAGAAGATCACAGTTCCTCCATGTGGAGACGCAGCACCTCAGGGTTCCTTCCAAAGATCTCTGTGGTCCATCGTTCTTATAGTAGAGACGAGTAACACCAGCTGAAAACATTTAGCCTTTTCCCCACATAGATCTCTGCTAAAAGATCCATTTTAAAGGAACTAAATCCTGTGTCCTGGGTTGACCTCCCAGTCGGCATCTTCTCATCCAGACGCGTTAGGAATTCTCCCGGGGGCCTTCAGCGGGAGAGAAACCTTCAGTCTGAATCCTCTCTTTGTACTTTAAGAAGTCTCTCCTCTTGGTGAAGTACTTCACCTGTCAGGGAGAAGATGTGGACGCAGAAAACGTCAACCATCCTCCCGTCAATATATGTCAATGATCCACCATGTTTGACAGCGAAGACTCACCCACTGAGCTGGACACTTCGCCTCAAAGTCGCTCTGGAGCTTCTGGCAGGACTCAGCTTTGTCGTTGTTATCATCTAAACATTTCCACAGGAGATCCCTGGCGTCCCAGCAGACTCTCCGTTCTGCAGAGCTTGGAGCCGTCATCCCTTCATTTCATTACAGAAGAAAAGAAAGTTTCAGGAACTGCTTCAATGAATCCTTTGGAGCCAAATTAGAACCACAAACCAGGCCTGCAGAATAACCTGAAACCTGATCATCATATCGCAATCAGCCTGCGCGGTGCGAGTATCACACTGCGATAAATGGTTACCTTACACGTTTACGCACATGCTACAACAATCCCAGCCTGAAACGCAGCACTTTTCCCATGTGACCAATCATATGGAGCTTTTCCTGTTAGAAGCCTGCCTCCTCCTGTCTGTAGATGAGGGTCATTTGGGGTAAAACGGAAGCTCGGTTGACATTAAAAGGGGCCATACCATGAAAAAGACAACTTTTTGAGCTTTTAAGTTCAGGGTCTAAAACTGGCGGCCCCCAAGATGATATTTTGCTGTCCGTGCCTTAATGAGTTTTGTTTAAATTACCTTTTCCAGTGTTGTGTGCGGAGCTGATAAACCGACCAATCACAGTGACTGTTCGGGGCGTGGTATTGGCCAGGCTTTTTTTTATTTTAGAAAGTGTCTATTCACAGGTAATTTTCTCAGTAAGTGCAGGCTGTCCTGAATTTATTTATTTTTTTTTTGGCTGCACAGGCTGAGAGGAAAGGTTAAGGTTAGAATTATGGTTACAGGTATTACACCGAAATGCTTCCCTTCTCCTGAAGAGGGTCAGCTGTGGAGAATAAAAGCAGGTATAAGCTCAGTTTATACTTCATGGTTACATTTGTCTGCTAAAACTGGGATGAACTTCTGTTTACACTTTTCAAGCGACGCATCAACTCCAGTGTTTGTTTTTAACATGAAGAACATCTTTCTCACACACGCGCTCTGTGAACGCGCAGAGGGGGAAGTGATGTGTTCCTCCACTAAACAGAGGCAGGCAATACAAAGGAGAAAACATGAAATTAAAAAAAGGGTGAATTGCATTCTGGAGTCTGCAGGAAATGAAATATTAGACATATCTCTGCAGTTATGTTCTATTTTCGATCTGTCCGCTCTCTGTCTCTTCTGCTGTAAGTTTTCATCATTTTCAGTGTTTAAAGGACATGTTTCTGGACAGTTTCCTCCGTAGTTGCGTACTTTAATCACTGACATTAGTTCAAGTAAAACAAAGCAATTTGCCCCTGATAGCGCTCCGTGTGTTAGATTCCAGTGGCGGCTGACGTCACCAGCAGGCGTCTCATTCTGCAGCGACTTTTTTTAATTTTTAATTTTTCTAAAATCAAATTAGCGTTGGGTCCCAGACGCCCACAAGCTGCGTGTGCGTGCATGACGCTGAGGCCCAGCCACAGCCAGACTCTGCCTAAACTGAGTTTGAGTCAGTCTGATAAACTGAGTCTCCAAATCATGACACCACCACCTCCGAACAGGTGTGAGGAGCATGGTTTGGGTTTTCTTAAAGCTACAGTACATTAAAGTCAAGCAAATGTTTAAAACAGAATCAAAGAAATGAAAAAAATGACTCAACACAATTAATGTGTTTGAATCGTATCAGTAGAATTTGTCCTAAATCTGTATTTTAAGAAAGTTTTAGAACATTTTACAAACTCACTCAGCTAACAAGTTCGGCTAAATACTGTCAACTTTTAAAACTTACGTTTTATTCCCTCACCTCTAAGAAAAAACTGTTATTTTTAAATATATATTGACACACTACAGATAACCCAAATATGTCATTTATAACTTCAATGCCTTACCGGCGGAAATGACCAAACGCAGCGACTGTTCTGTTTTATCAGCGAGGAGCCATATGACCCTCAAACTTTGAGGGGTAACCGACTGAAAACCAAAACCAAAAACACTTTGGTAACGTTTCTCTGAGGAACGTGAAGGACGAGAGCAGCAGAGAGGTAGCACTTCCGCGTCGCTCTTTGATGACGTCAAACTGTGACTAAAACATACCAGGTGGGGGCGACATTGCACAAGAAAATCACCAGAAAGTTCGATGAGCCACGAAGTGGACTCATGAAATAAACACGTTTTACTACAATATAATTGATAAATTAAATAAAATAATAAGCAAAATATTGAATAAATAAACTGAAATTAAATCGCAATGAAACAGGATAGCAATATAAAGTCAGCTAAGAAGAAAGAACTAGTGAATAAAGCTGAAAAGTTGTAATATAATTGTTTTTCTTATGTAATAGTGAACTCCACAACATAGAAAAACTATAACAGTCTGCCAAAGTAAAGAGAAGGAAGTTAAAGGTGGTTTTCATTCAAATAAAAGCCAACCAACATTCAGGGGCGAGCAGATTTTTTAATGAGCTGTTCCAGGTAGACCATCAATATAGCAAACCTTCATGAATGTCAAAAAGAATAATGATAATAACAAGTTAGAGTGAATGAAATGGGATAACGTGAACACACCAGCATTTTATTCTAGAAATCAAAATTACAGAAGGCCCCAAATAAAATATAATGCAATGAAAATGATTTATAAAGCTGAAAAAAAGCTACTTCCACTGAACAAACAAGAACTGTTTCAGGAAAAAGAAGGAGAATATTTACCGAGAAAGAGAAATAATGTCACACAACCTCATGCAGAGACCCTGAAAAGTCTATGCAGTTCTGTCTGTGGCGGAGTGAGGAAAGTTTAAATACGAACACAAAAATTTGAAAACCTGGAATTTTAGAAACCTCATGCAAGAATGAAGGCCTACAGACAATCACAATGGTTTTGTCTTCCTTAATTCTTTTGTTTTTATGTAAAAAAAAAAAATTCCTATTTTTAATGTGTAAATTCCATTGTTTTGCATACATTCCTTAAAGGGAATTTCTCTGTTTTCCATCTTTCACTGTTCAATGATGACAGACCGTCAATTTCTTTTCAGGTGGGCAAAAATCAGCAAGAGATCAAATCCTCATTTCCTCTTCTGTATTTCTATTAGTCTTTTGTCCGTGAACAGGCCACTCACGAGTTAAAACCTAAAACTTGGTCACATTGTTTTACTTCCTTGAACCTTAATGGGTCCTTTGAGGAATCAAACTGGTGCTGAATCAGCAGGCCAGCATTTGTCCTCTTGTTGTGGTTGCTGAGGAGTGATGGACTTGACCAGCCCTGAATTTTAGCCATCTTTTCTCCAGGGAAGACCAATGAAATTCCAGCCTCTGGACACGCCTGTGATGGGACCTACACAACAAGACTCACACATTGTAAACATCTAGCCGCTGTATGGTAATGCGTAAACCGGGTTGTTCATTAACTCTCCTTTCTTTCTCATGTCTCTGCAGTGACTGAGTAGCCCCTCTGGTTGCTATGACGCCAGCAGCAGCAGCCCTTCTCTGTTTGTGCGTTCACAGAGTAAAAGGAAAGAAAAACCAGGCGTGCAACGCTGAGCTTCTCTGCATCTTCTCAAGAAGCAGCTTGTTGCTCCCAGTTTGAATGGAAGCAGGTTAACATCCTGCGTCAGTCAGAACTGCATTTCTAACACAACTTTATTTCTTCCTTGAACATCAGGTGCTTGACTCAAAATCCAAATCAATTTGTAAAATTTTAGCAGCACAACTTTAATTTGAAGACTTTTGCTCCAAAAGAGATCTTTTTAAAGTCCAAAAAAATTAAAAACTAGATTTTGGAATTTCAGCAGCAAACAGATTCCCTTTCTTTGTGTGCAGCTTGCACAAAACTCTGCCTGTTCAGTGAGACTCCAGCGTGTCCTCAGAAGGTCTGCTTCATTCATGCACAGAAGAACACTCATTTAAAATGTGTTGCAGATGAATTAAAAGGTGGTTTTGAAAACCCTCTTCATTCCAATGCCTGGTTCCCCCTGTTCTGCCTAAATGGTGTATATTTCAATGAAAATTGTGTTTTTTTCTTACATTTTCTTTCTTGTGGTCTTTTTCTGAGGATGGAGGAGATAAATAAAAAAAATGAAAATAGCATTTCTGATTTCATCTTTATTCAAATTGTTGTGAATCAGGAGCAGATGAAACAGATCGTATTTGTGACATAGAAAATACGCTGGGCAGATCATGAGCGTCCTGCTCCGCTCAAGTTAGAGTCAACATAACTACATGTTTGTGCTCTTTTGGACACATTTTCAAACACAGAACATAGAAGCCAGAAGCAGAAGCTAATCTAAGCAGTTTGTCTTCTGCTGCAGAACCTGCGTTTGTAATTGATCTGCATGTTCTAGCAGATGTAAACTCAGAAGGTGATGGTCGCATCTCTGTCTTCTTAACTTCTGTTTCATCAGAAATCCTGTTTTGCAAATGTGTTTTTGCAAATCAACTGCTCAGCATCTGTCCAAAATGTGTTCATAAACTTGAGTGGGAGGAGCTACTGAAAAATGTTTTAGCCAGTCTGTGTATCTCATTTCCAATGGATGGAAACACAGAGGATGTTCAGGAATCAAGTATATTTATTTTAAAGAGCATCGGTAATTCCATCTCCATGTCTAGGTTCATGAGATCATTCAGAGCCTCCCAGTACGGTGAGCTTTACCATCTCCTGCAGGAGCTGCGTCGTTACTTCCGGTAGCAATGGGAATTTCTTGGTTTGATTTTGGGCTCCACCCCGGGTTTTAAGCCGTTTCAGTCTAGCCAAACAAAGACCTAAACAGCCTCTTAGACAAATATGGATCTCACCAAAGCACTTGGACAACACTTGTTACACTCATGAAAACATCAGTCTTAGTGCTTTTAACTTCAGCCAACCTTTGATTTGTTTGATCAGTTAATCTCCTATGACAGGTTGGCAAAATGGCTGGAATTATGAGGTACAGTTCATGGTTTGGTCAGATCGTATCTTGAAAGGAAATGTTCCTGTTGGTGATCATAAAGTATCATTGTCCTGCGGAGTGCCTCAGGGTTTGGTTCTTGGACCTCTTCTGTTCAGCCCATACATGCTCCTTTACGTCAGATCATGCATTCTCATAATGTTTCGTACCACATATATGCAGATGACACTCAGGTTTATGTACCTCTCTCACCAAACACCACGATCTGTTAGACTTTGCTGTTGCTCAGAACTGCTAAACATCTGGATGCTTTTTTTCAATTTAAGACTGAAATCTTTGCTTTGGTAAACAAGACAAGTAATTATGGAAAGAGATGCATCCATGAAGATGTTTCAGTGTCTCAAATGAAAGTTAAAGACATCTCTAATACCAGAATATTGATGACGTCAACAAGCGGGAGTAACATCCACATTTGAAGACACAGTTTTTTCCATACCTTTCTGTTTGGAGGGATACATGCACGGATAGGGAGAATCTGTAGAGGTAGGAATGCAATTTGGATTCTGCCCAGGAGTCCATCTGTTCACCCTCCTCTGCTCCCCAACGTTGTCTGAAACCGGAACATCCAAATTGTGTTCTCCTCTCTGCTCCATTCGTCAGGTTTGTGAGTGGAGGATTAGCATATGATCCACTCAGGAAATGAGATAGCAGGATGTTATGAGGCTTAGGAAGACGCACGCTCACTTCCACAGCAAAATATCAGCGGCACATCTGCAGAGCAGCACGGATTGGTTGGGCAGCACACTTGTGTGTAGTAGTTTACCTGCAGTTCACACCTGTGTGATCTCGCTCACTCATTTGAGAAGTGAAGCCAGTTAAACACAAGGCATCCATGAATCTGAGAAGAATCCACAAAGCTCGTTTCTAGAATGTCCGAGTACATATTTCCAATGAAGGCCTTTTTCTGCTGGTTGACCTTTTTGTGTTTCTGCTTTCATTCAGTCTCCTAGAAAAATTGGACTGAGGAATTTAAAGTAAAGTATACTTTCTCTTGGAGTATTTGAACAGCTGCTGGAAGAACATAAACTCGACAGGGAATGCCTATACATGAGGGCAGGAGACGGTTCTGCTTGATCCTGTCTGAAAAACAAAAATAATTGACCGTGTTACAGAAAAGTGTGTCTCAGAAAACAATTCAGGTCTTTTTGGTTGTGGCTAAAACATGATAATCATAATCAAAAGACCACTGGGAGCGATTTGACAACAGATCAAAAGAAGATCGGGGTAGGATGACAGCAGTGACGAGGACAGAATTCCTGAAATTCCTGTGTTGATGTATTTTTCAAAAGAATAAACGCTGAGCTAAACTGAACCAAATATTCTGTTGCAAATAGAAAACAAAATTTTTTCCATTGATGAAAGAAGCTTGTGGTGAACTAGATGGTCATAGCCATCTTGACAGGATATGACGTCACCAAATTACAGTCTTTTTGACAGTGGACCAGTAAGTTGGACAAACCAGCCTGACAGGAGTTACAACCAGACTACAGACCAGAAGATTCAATTCTCTCTCTTGACAGTCCAGTTAAAAGCCCTTCAGTTTTAACATATGCAGCATTAGCAGTGTGAAGGGTCTTGTGTAAGGACCACACTGGACAAAGATCATCATGAGTTGAACTGCCAGACAGAAATCAAATATTTTTCTGCAGATTCTTTCAAACTTTTAAACGGGAAAAGTTGTGCAGTTGGAGAACATGTTCAGCACTTCTTACAGGCATGCAAGGCCACAGTGGTATCGATTAGGCAACTATTGATCCAGTATATGCTGCTAAAGGCTGCTCACATGGCGCTCTGCTCCACACAGACTCACATCGACCCCTGTTTGTTCAGGACTGACCTCCAGCTGCAGCTGCTGGACGTCAATAGCACTGGCAGCTGTGGACAAACGCACACACTCACAAATTTGACCACTATGATTGAAACGTTTTTTAGGATTTTAAGAAACAAGTCCGTGTTTTAAGAACATTTGTTTTTGGTTTTGTTTTTTTTTCAACTAGTAGAAAAATAGGGTAAGTGGTGGTACTGTTCCAAAGGTTTGTCTCAGAGGCTGAGCTGAAGCTTCACTGCTGGAAATCTTATCGAGCATCCTCCTGTTGTGGTAGAAACCTGCAATCTGACAGAGAACAAAGATGCTACATAATCTATAATCCATAGCTGACCACGTGCAGTGAAAACCAAACCAGGTTTTCAGGGGAGCGCTCCTTTCCTGATGGGATGGCATTCCTTCAGCTGTCAGAGCAGACAACAAATCTGTTTCCTTTTTACACATTTGTGTCCTCTAACCTTAAACATCGGGGACTTTGTGTTTACTTGCACCTTTTTCACTAAAAATGTAGCCGACCTTGGATCATCCTGCAGAGAAAAACTGGATTCACACGCAGCCCTGGATCCGGAAATGGACGGGCAGCAAATATTGTAACAAGAAAAAAGGGATAAAACAGACTGTTGTCCAACAAGTGACACAGGGCTTCTGCCTCAATTGAAGGAGGATTATCTCTCCTAATTTATGCTAATTCATGCAAACTAAGTAACAAGAGCTGCATGTTATTGTGTGATTGAGGTTCGCCTCACACACACACACACACACACACACAGACACACACAGCTCCCACCGCTGTGTGCTGTTGCACTAATGAAGCCTGTTGCTTCAGGAGTCGTGCTCATTGTTTCTCCCTCATGCGCTTTCATTCACTCAGAGCTCCTCCAACGTGCACTTCATGGGAAACCTGTTGCCCGGCCTGCATGTGCCAGACCACAGATTCTCTCTCCTGCAGGAAACCAAACATAACCAGCCAAGGAGGTTTCATTTTTAATTTAGGGACCCATCGGGTCAATTTGACCCTGAAATACTTGTTTTGCTGGCGCTTCATCATGTTTAATCTCTTATTTGTTCGCTATCTTTACTTAAAAGTGGATGACAGAACAATAAAGATAGACTACAGTCATATATCCCAAAATGCTACCACACTGGAACCTAAATACAAGTTTTTAGCAAATTCGGCAGGTGGTCGCACGGCGGCACTTGTAATCGGGAGGCGGCAGTCACATTTTTTACACACCACTTGGTGGCTGCGCATGGCTTTAAGAAAAAGTTGAAATTTCATGGTGAACGGACTTTTGTTCTTCATAAGTTGACATTAGTCAGCGGCCACTCTGGCACATTTGGAGGTTGCGCGGTGGCAGTCCAGTGACAGGCGGAGATGAGGCATTAACAATATCATAGCTAGACGGCCACAGATTGGTGAAAGCCGGATCGCCAGCGAGCATCAGCTCTGACTATGTGTAAATGTCTCTGGCTGTCCATGTCCAAGTGGCACTGCCCACCAGCCTTCTGGTAGCCTGGGGGTTTATAAAAAACTGCACACTTGATGGCCGCCTAACTACCGCCGTCTACATTCATCAAAAGATGAGGAGGTGGCATGAAATCTTTAAGGTTCTTCCAATGCCTCCCCATCGCATGGTGGACGTTGTATTTGTGACCATAGTATTACTGACCTCTCACAAATGCAATACACGTTTACTCTGGGCACTCGCTTTCATCCTACAGTCTGAGGACAAACGTTATGGGTGAATTGATATTTCTGAAATGTTTCTGAATGTGAGTATGTGGTTATGTGACTCTGTAAATTCATGTAAATTCCTGCACACTTGTCTTGAAAACCTCACTTTGTCAGGAGTCAGCGCTCTGTCTCCCCCTCTGGTCACTGGTGGGAACCATCTCCAGAGTAGTGACTGCACCCAAAAGGCAATTCTGCTCCAACGGCCCTGCGACCAATGCAACCTGCGCGACAACATGTTGCTCTGAAGTATAAAGCGGCCCTTTATATGAATGCAGTTTATATGACCGACAGACTTATTGTTTACATTTTGGTCTCGCTTATTGTGCCTCATAGTTTGGTGTGCCTTCTAAAGTAGGTGTGCAACAGATCACAGGTTCGGATCATGTCACAGTTTTAGAGTCACAGTTCAAATTATTTTACGGATCAGCAAAAAGGAAAAAAAAAAAAAACAGGACAAAACAAGATAAAATCTTTGAATTAATTTTTAAAAAACCTTCAAAACATGTATTTAATAAAATACGTATACAGGACTTCAAAGCATATATATGTACACACTCAAAAATATATATTATATCAAAACCTTTGCTTATTGAGACCTATTTCTGAAAATAAAACATGAATGAACTTTGAACTCAAGAAATCTATTCATATAAAATACATTACGGTGCATTGCATCCTTTTAAAAAAAAGGTAAGAGAAGAAGCAGGGATGTCAGAATTTACAACTTTCAATTTCAATTCAATTTTATTTCTATAGCCCAATAATCCAGCCATAGCCATGGTATTTGAAACAAACATGAGGTCAGTCATGGAAATGTAGACAATAACTGGTTATAGACTATGATGAACAAACATCTCTGCTCCTACGCCCTCCTTCACGGTGAGGAAAAACTCAATTTTAAAAAAACCCTTTCTCTTTTTGGGGGAAAAAGATGGTTGGTTAAATGATGAAAAGCTATATTTTACAGCTATACAATCATTGAGAGGAGAAGGTTTTGTTAGGGAAGGGGGCCTATGCCCCACTGGGCCCCCCTCGGAGGCGCCACTGTTACACGCATGTTTAAAATATCAAAAACAGAAGCTCCTCACAGAATCAAACTAATTCAGACGTTTTGTGTTCTGTTTCATGAGTCGGTATCTACGCGGACAGTCGACCTGAAGCTTTCAAATCCGCGCGGCTGTCGGGATGTGATTGAAGTGAGCGGGGGGGCGGGGGGCGGCGCGCGCTCAGACGCCGCCGCGCGTCCGCAGTCAGGAGACCAACCAGCCCGCGAGCCCGCTCTCCTCAAACCCAACGGCAGCCGAACCGAGCCTGCCGCGCCGCGCCACGCCGCAGCGATGGCGACCTCCTAACTGCGCTCTCACGCAGCAGAGTTCGGTTCTAAAGGAAACCCGGTTCTGCCCGCGAGCGTCCGGACAGCATGGAGACAGTTCGGAGCAGAGACGTCCGCGGCTCCCAGCTGCTGCTCTTCAGCCTCGTAGGTAAGAAACGCGTCACGGACATCTGCTGAATTCCGTCAGAGCTGCAGGAGACTTCCACACCATCAGGTCCAGGTCCACCTGAGGAGGAGCCGAACCTGAACACTTCTGACAGAAACACACCGCGCTCCCCATCAAAGTTCCCCCCAAATCGCTCCTGCGTGACGCGTCTGACATTTCTGCTTCAAATTCGGATTCTTTTTACTCTGAATGTTCTAATCTGAGTAGATTAGAATAATAATCCCACCAAGATTCATCTTGGTTTTTGTGAATTTGCTGCTTTTTGTCCAACAGGATGTTTAAGTAACAGGTGGGGGTGCTGTTACAACGAACACGTAATAATAGTATTAATAATCAATGTTCCAACATGTCAGATTCAAGTTTTGAGGATCTCCAAGTTTGACTAAAACCAGACCAGCATCAGATCTGCCTGTTTTTTGGTTCTGTCAGTCAGGACTCCTCAAGATACCAGAGTATCAATCAGATCAATGGGTGACAAGTCCCATTCTGGAACTCTGTTGTCACAAGTCCAAGTCGTCTTTGTTTGCTGCCGGATCCTGATTGGTTTTGGAGGTGTGAACTGCTGCAGACCAAACAAGCAAACTAGTCTGGGAACAAAGTTACACACACATCTGATGTGTTGGCTGTTCTTTAGGGATGCAGGACTTTTTCATTTGGAATCTGTTTTGTATTCGATTCAAGTGTGAACAGACAGAAACCTTGATGTGTCCCGGATTGTCAGTGTGACAGCATTACGGTTACTCAGATTAGTAGGTGTGAAGCTACGCTCTTGGAAATAAAAGTCGACGTAAACGCATGTCAACCTGAATTTCAGGCTTCCAGAACACTCACGTGCACACGTCGCTATGCAAGATTATAAATCCGGTCGAAGGCTCTACGAAACGTGTTTTCATCGACCGCTTGCTGGAAGTTCAACCGGTTGAGCTTCTTGATGCTAAATTGCACCAACGTTCAGGTCAGGGACTCGAACATGGCAGTGACGTGTGGGTAGTGGGTTTTTTTCTTTCCAACTGTTGTAAACATGATCACAAGCAAGAAATTAATAATTGTGGTTTGTGTCCGGCTGGAATGACAGTATACGGCACCAAGTCTTTCCTATATGGGAATAGAGCTGAGGAAGAAAAAGTCTAGAGCAAGATTTTGATGATTTGTACCACTTTGACTTGGCACAGTGAGTCTCTATCGATTGTAGGTGGATATGTGAACACTACCGGCTGAATGCACATTCATGAACCCCCGTATAGTGCGTTCTTATTTGTGCCACACGTGGCCTGTGTGTGTATGTACTTTTCTCGTTCAAAACTCTCCTGTTAATGCGTAGCTATGCATATTTTTCTGGACGTTTTTTGGATCTACATACAAAACGTGTGGTCGTCGAACTTTGACCAATCAGCAACTCAGATTTGGTAGTGACCTATGGATGGAATACCTTTTAAATTCTTGGAAGTGCCAACCATTTCAAAATGAATCATGGAGGACACATTCATCCTTCTGTGACACTAAGTCTTTTATAAATTGGAATAGAGCTGTGAAAGAAAAAGTCTGGAGCAAGATTCACCAGATTTGCACCACTTTGACATTTCACACCAAACCTCTTCTAACTGTAGGTGGCGGACATGAGCCGATCCAGGTAGCGACCCTCCAGGGTAAACACCGCATCCTGAACATGTGTTCAAAAATGCGCATTTAGTGCTTGAGTTTCAATCGTGATAACAACCAAAGTCACAATTTCTGCTTGAATTTCTCATTTCTTGTCTTGTAGAAGTAAAATAAGCTTGAAAAAAATCATAATGAGACAAAGATATCCAATAAACTTGTGTACGGGTTCAGTGAATGGGTTTCCCATTTTCCATCTGTGCAGAAGTCCCAAACCTGGTTAATCCCTTTTGGGATCATGGGGTTCCTGGAGCCTATCCCACCTTCTGCTTGGACAAATAAAGGCTACATCCTGGCCAGGTCACCAGTGTGTTGCAGGACCACACACTCAGTCATATTCACACCGATGGTCAATTTAGACAAACCTATGAAAATTATGTTTTTGGTGTTTTTTAACATGTTCTTGTAGCGTTTTCCTGATGATAAAGAACACAGATAAAGAAAGTGTTGTTTTAATTTGCATGTCTGAGTATTTCTTTATTCAAATCGTGGTGAACAGATGAATAAATTCATGTTTGAAAAAGCTTATAGCAGTGACCTAAAAGTTACAATCAGCAGGCTACAAGCTCCCTGCTGCGCTCCACTCCGAAGCATCTACTTACAGACAAATAGATCCACGAATGTCTTTGTTTTCCTCGTCTGAGCTGGAATCTGGATCCAAACTGTACAGTTTCTGACTGTATGAATGTTACGTACCATTTTGTTGCACCGGTAATGTTAGGTTGGGGTTGTGAGGGGTTGTAAGCTTTCGGGAGAGTGAAAACCAATGGGTGAAGGTAAGTGGGGGCGGGGTTGCTCTGCAGCAGTCCTGCCCACGACTCAGACGGGAATTTCTAATGAATTCCTGCTGCTCTGCAGAAACTATGTTCTAAAAAACGACACCGTTTTTTTTTTTGATTTTGGCTAAAAACAGCATCATCATAACTACAAGACCACTGCGAACACTGAAAACAGAACAAAATATGATCGGAGTGGGAATTTAAATCAAGGAGGGTAACATAAGTTTACCTTTTATCAACCAATGCTTGTGATTGTCACATTTTCAGATGTTCAGATGGAAACCCGTATATAATCTTTTAAACTTGTCTTTCAAGGCAGTTGGGTCTTTAAGAAACCAAAAGGTTGATGCTCACTAGGTTGGCAAATACAGGCCACAATACACCTGGTTTGAACAATTTTTGTAAAAAACATGTATTTTAATTATAAACCATCCAAGTTTTCTCCATCAGAACAGTGGAATCATTAATCATCTTTGTAAAATGCTCTTCTTAATAGGTTTGTACTTCATGAAATCTGTGACGACACATTTGCCCTTAAAAAAAAAAAAGTAGTGAGCGTAATGTACACATTGCTTTTAAAATTCAGAGTCCCGCACTGTATATTTTTTGGTACAGTAGAGAGGGAATTCGGACATAGCCTAGAAGTGCTGTCATTGCTCATTTTGAAAATGGAAAACCTGGATCAAGAGTGCGAAAGTGTAATCTTGTGCCTTTCCGCTAATGACATTTATATCCGACAGTTAAACGTGTTTGTTTCTGTTTGATAAAAACTCTTTAGATCTAAATACCCAAACTAAATGTCTGTTTTTCTAACTGAAATCTAAGAAAACACAGCGTCAGACAGGCTAACTGAGTTTAATAGCTTTGATATCTGTCCTGCTATCTGATTGGTTCTTTCTAATCGCAGCGTGATGGCTTCTCCAGTTTCAGAAACGAAGCTCGTGTTTCCCATAAATTCCAGAGGCATTAAAGCACCCCCTCCACCTGCTTTCCCCGGTGGGAAAAGGCTGCGTCTTAATTAATCGGAGATCCTCAAAATCTGGATGATGCTGGGAAATCTCTGCTTCCTCTCTTGTTTCCCTAAATGTCTTTCCAGTTAAAGTTAGATCAGTCAAAGTTAGATCTTTTAACGCTATCAGCTGACGGAACTCAATTCCCTGGTGTTTCAGTATTTATGTCATATGTGGTGACAAAAATTCAATCTGTAGGAAAGCAACACCTTCAGCTACAGCCATCAGCAGCACAATATGCCCTATTGACTCCAGTGGAAAAGCACGTTTTCTGCTTTTCAGCCGCTTTTCTTCAATTCAAACAGTGCAGTGCTGCTGTTGGCTTTGCTTCTAATATCTGTTCTGCCAGTGACACAGTTGTCTTTTCGCCACCATATGCGTTTCAGTATGGCTCCTTCTAGACAACAGTCACATCAGCAGGTATTACACTGCCTGCCCTGGTTTTTCAGCGGCAAAGCCCCCGATTTCAGGCTCAAAGTTGTGCCATCTCTGGCCATCATTCCTCTGAACAGCCTCTCTGTGATAGTGGAACCACCAGGTATTTCCTCTTCCCTGCCCCGGAGCAGTCTGGGCTGCTGCCATGTTTAATGTGACGGGACTCCACCGATCATATGTTCTGCCTGTTAGAGACCATCTGGCCGTTGCAGCCTTTGAGGGGCTGCATCAGCTTGCATGGTTGCATAACTCAGTATCCAAAGGGGTGTTATTAATGGGCTACAAAACACTAGCACGTGCACTGCGGCACACAAAGCTAAATAGATATGTAAATGCATGAGTAATAAGGTCTGGAAACAAACTGCCAAGTCAGATCGAACTCGCAGCTTAATGTTAAAGGGGAGCCAGATACAAACGTATTTCTAGTTTTAGACCTAATTCCCACTTACACATCGAGCATTTGTGGCACTTTCAAGAACACGCGAAACGTGAGTTTTTGAACGCGCTTTCACACTGGACTGTCAAACCCAATAACAGGGCATGAGGTCACGAGGTCACAAATCATGCTCTGGGCCTTTTTCTGTCACAGCTCTAGTCCACAAATATATTATGAACATATATTTTTAGTTAAGAAGATTTATTAGGCATCTTAATTGTAAATATAATTTTTTAAAATCACATAGTTCATAAAAATGTACTCTTTGCCTTAGATGCTAAATTATACTGCAGTGGAAACTGAAGTATTGGATTCGATGAATCTGAATTGCTTCCCTACCCCTACAGCTTCTCCCTATCCATACATTTATCTATCCAAGCAGAGATACACTGAAAAAATAGTTTCTTCAAACTTAGACACTTACTACCGCTTGATGACATCATCAATAGTTACTGGTCATCTGTTTGGCCGGATCTGAATTCTTACTTCACCATTACAGCTTCTCCCTACTCCTAAATTTAGCCCCCCAAACAAAGAGTGATGGAAAAATTGTGTCAAAGCGCAACACTCCTAACCCTACAGGTGGGGGGATACAGAACTCAAACTCCCTTCAGTCAACCTTTTAAAAACGATTTCGGACGTCCTCTATCACTTCAAATACCTCTACAATTGGAGAGGTAAGGAGACGCCGGAGGGGTGATGGAACAATTTGGATTCGACCTTAATGCAGAGATGCCAGCGCTCAGAAAATATACAACATCAACGTTCTAGAACAGTTGGATAATATTTACTTATGACCCACAGGGATAAAATGTTGCTCAACCTCTTTCTTGGTAACATTTTTATTTTGTAGCAGGCTGCATGAAGTTGTAAATTGTGGAGTTTTTTTCTTTTTGGTAAGGTTCTTTGTTTAGAGTCCTATTGAATCAGAATCCCTGATTGGTCAAAAAGTTCTAATCTAAAATCTAGTTTAACTTTCAATGTGTGTTCAATGGCCACGCGTTTTGCACACAGGGCAAGAAAGGGTAAACACTTGTGAAGCGATGGGAGACACTTTTGAACGTGGAAGCCTGTTTATGCTACGTTCACTAATACAACTGCCACAGCGTGATGGGGAGGCATTGGCAGAATCGACAAGATTTAATGCGGCCACCCAATGTGTTATTTAAATTGTTGGCGTGATCATGAGGGTACATGGTAGCAGTCAGAACGGTTTTTATATACCCCCAGGCTACCGGATGGCTTCTGTCCGGAGACATTTACTTATCATCCAGTCAGAACTGCCACTGCCCAGCTGTCCCCTGAGTTCATATTAGTGTCGTTCCCGCCTGTGACTGGACTGACACCGTGCAACCTCGAAATGTGCCCTTCAAAATAAAAGAAATCTGCATTTAACAGACAAAAACCATATTGGAGTAAACCTCACCTGTCACTTCCATGTGCCTAGGCAGCTACTGACTGAGAAAAACCATCCGGTTGCCCTAAAATTTTTACTTTTTCTTTTTTTTGGCACATAATTATACTGTGTCCCGATGACAAATGCCGCCGCACAGTCGAATTTACTGAAAAACTTTTCAGTTGTTTCCATATCATTCATATCCTTATGGGATGTGTGACCGCAGTCTTACATGCACTTTTCATTGGAAGTGGCCCCTTGAACGCGCGTCACAGAGGGCGGTATGAACGTGGCGTTACTGTTTTCCATACTGCAGCTCCAGCAGTCTCCCAGGATGCCACTCCGGATTGTTCCTGCCTGTAAAACAACATTCCCAGAGGGAGACGCTCCAGCTGTAAAGTGGAGCTCCAGAGAACATCCAGGGTTCATGTGTAGAAACCGCTTATAAAACATGCTCTACATAGCTGCTCCCTTCATCCAGCTTTATCTGTGTGCCTAAAATAAGACACACATGCATGCAGATCAAACGTGAAATAATGCAGTGCCGGGCTCCCTCCCCCGTTTTCACTTCAACCATGGCATCAACCCGACGCCTCGGCTCAGCCTCCACCGAAGTCTGTGCGCCTGAAGCCTCATCTTCACTCGGAGGAAGTGGCCTGCAGCAATAATGACCTCAATTTGTTCCCCACTGTAAGAGGAGGTTCCCTGTCGTGCAGAAAGCTTCAAGTTTCCAAGGAGACGCCAAAAAGCAAAAACTCTCACGTAACGCAGCCTGATGGAATCAAACTCCCCCCCAGAAAAACCAGACCTGCTTTGGTTTTCACCAGAAGAAAATCTGCTGTATTTTCTCTGACTTGAAAGCGTCCTGTTCAAGTGAAGTTCCCCTTAATATTTCAAAAAGATCAAACCTAAATTTGATTGTGAAGGGAGGATCGACTGTGATTAGGAGCCGACGTTTCTCTGAACCACAGATGTCACTGTGAATAATTGATGTTTCCTACTTTGAAAACTTTTCTTCCTTTTCCCCGTCGCCTCCTTTTTCAGCTGCAGCTTTTTCACGCAGCCTTTCTATCTCAGGCATTATATTCATAAGTGCTCTCCTTCTTTAATCCACTTAGCCGCAGTCTGCTTTCACTGTGGCGGAATACGGTCACGGTCGTTTCTGAGCCAGGAGGTCCACTGGACCTTTTTGATGCTGAGTGGCCCGGACAGTGCTGCAGCTGAACCAAACACTTATGTCAATCAAGATATCCTCAAGCAGCTGCTCTCTGAAGCTCTAATTAGAAGAAAGTCTTGAAGGGAAAAGAGGAAACGTGGCAGGAAGGCTCCTGTCTCTATCAAGATCTCAACCTTGAGAAAGTTCCATTTATCCTGTTGAAAACGGTGTGATTTTAGTAACAGATTTCTTTGGGTTACTGATATATTTTGAGCTGTAAGGAGGCAAAACATGAAGTGTTGAGATGTTCTTGAAACTTGTTTACCTTTTTCACATCTAAAGCAGCATAATAAGAAACAAGTTAAAGATTCTCAAAAACAAGATATGTAGTAAAAGCGAATTAGTTTCACTTAGAATTTTTATTGTTAAAGAAAATTCTTAAATTACCTACATTAATGCTGCAATAATAAGCTAAAACGGTCACATTTTTTCAAGTTTTCTCAAATTAAACACAAAGTTGTATAAATTATTTGTTAAAACGTGTTGCCTTTTCTAATGAAACTTGAGTGTTTTTCAAAAAATATCTTGATGATATGGCGCTTTGCTTCATGTTTGTAGTTCAGCCAACACCAAACGTGTCCACAGACTTATCATAGATCTTTTTCTCCAGTGGTTTCGCGGGCGGGCCTCAGAGAAAAATAAAACACGGCCTACATTTTTACAGCTTTATTTAGAATCTAATTCTAAAGGAAGTTTTATTCTGAAAATCCGACTCATTCTTGATGTATGTCAAGTCGCTCGATCACGTGTTAAAAATCCACCTGCTGTACTGCGGCTGTACTGACCACCCCCAATCTAGCAAAGTTAACAAAAAAACAAACATATTTGAAAAATATATTTTTGCATGAAAGATCCAGTGAGGAAACAGAAGAAAAGCCTTCACCTTCAAATTAAAAGAAATCTGCATCTAACAGACAAAAACTAGAAGTCTTTCCTCCAAATATGGATTTATTGCAACAGCTGTTCCCACAGACCACATTATTAATACAGAATATTCAGCAACCGCCTGTCTAATGTTCTTAGGATGCTGCTAATAAAGTTGTTCAAACAGTAGATATACGGTGATTATTATATTTAGAAAATATATATATTTTTTAATTTATCATTGTAATGCCGCCCACATAAAATCTGGTGTAGAAATACAATCTAAAGCAGCTGCAGATTACAGTGGATGAAGATAAGGTTGAGAATGCATATCTGAACAGCTTCATGTCAAACAACCAAACACGTTGCCATAACTACAAGACTTTTTTTTTTTTACATTTTTGTTTAAAATAAACCAAATATATAATTGTCTTTAATTCGTCTTTGAGCACTTCTCACCTGTAACTGAGTAGCTCATCTTGTCATAAACAAAAACGTGTTTCCTCTTTTGTTTATGGTTATAAAGTCATGAAAGCGATTTGAAAGCAGCGGGTTCTGGAGCTGCAGTCGACAACGAGCTGCTTGAGACCCGATCCAGTCCAAGTCTGGTTGTGATTGGATGGATATTCAACAAAAAAAAAAGCACCAATACAACAAAATACTTAATACTTAACAGTAAATGTGTTTTGAATCAAAAATTTCAAAAATCAAAAATTAAATCTAAAAATTTAACCTGCAGAGAAATTAAAACGACCCTTTTTTAGTTTAGATTGTGCTTAATTTTTCATAACCGTATTTAAAAAAAAGAACAGATTCTTCTGTAATGACTATCAACTAAACTAGCAGTAAAAAAGATCATCACCTTCCATTAAAACTGTTCATTAGCTAATTTTGATTTTATTTTGAAAAGCATCCAGCAGAAGTTGACATAAAAAAGTTTTGTACGCTGCTTTGGTATATTTTTATTAAGAGATGAAGGGTAACAAAGAAAAGGAAACACGTTGAACATTAGATGCAGCAAAGTGCAGCCAGCGGAAGATTAGTGGTATAAAAGGAGGATGGCAGGGTACCCGGGAACAAAAGGTGAAAAGGAGCGGAAGAGTGAAACTAAGTCACCGAAACCAATCCACAAATGTTCGGTCAGCAAATGCCAAAGCTCTCTCCGTGGTCTCCTCAGTCCAGAAAGTCTGTCTGAAGTTACAGCTGTCGACAAAGGCCGTCTGTGTCTGCAGACGGCAAAAAAAACCGGCTGCTCTGCTTTTTAAGAGACTGGCAGAGAGAAAGGAGACGGCCAAAAAGGAATGGAGTGACAAGCTGATATACGTAGAAACGTGAACATGAACACACTTTCAGGTTTTGTTGTTCTTTACTAAACATGTTAGAACCAGCAGAACAACTTTTAAAAAGGTTTTTTTGTATTTGTTGTTTAGTTGATTATTCCATTGCAAGTTATCTCTGTTATTTTTTTAAAAGGATATTTTGAATTAAAACTGCCATTATGCACACTTGAATGCACATTTTAAAGTCTTTTATAAATGTTTAGTTGTAGTGCTCAAATGTTAAACCATCGGCTCACACGCAGCTACTTAAAGTAATAATTTTGTCAAAATCTCCTCAAACAGCAGTTTCCATAAGTCTTTGAGTAGAAGTATGTCAGAGAACATAATGAATGTTGGAGAACTGAAAAAAAAAAGTGACTGATGGGAAAAAAATAATCTTTTGGTTTGCAAATTTCTCACAGTAAATCCCTGAACCTTAAATATATTTCTGGAGTTTATACAATGTGGTTTAAGTCTAATAGCCAGAGTGTCTTGGTTCCAATCCTGGCTGGGTTCTTTCTGTGTGGAGTTAGCATGTTTTCCTTGTGCATGTGTGGTTCTTCTAAGGGCATTCCAGCTTCCTCCCACAGTCATGTTCATGGTTCATAGGTTCATCGTGGGTCTGAAGGTTGTCTGTTTAGCTTTAGTCACGTACACCCTTACGGGTGTACCTACGCACAAGTTGCGTAGGTGAAACACAAGTGCCCGTAGGACGTTTTCCACACAAACCACACTCTGATTGTCTTCAATCTAGTGATGTCAATCAATTAAAAAAGTTAATCAGATTAGTCACACTTTTGAATTGCGTTTAACCACAACGTTTTACTTGGTAAATTTTATTCGACAATACGCAGTTTTTGAACAAAAACAGGCGAGAGAGCATTTTTACTTCATTTTTTTGGCTGAAATGTTTTCATTTGTAAAGTGTTAACTCAGATATCCCAGATATTTAATTTGTGTTAGCAAAACACATCAACAGTGAGATAAGCAGAACTCTAAATTCTTTAATGTCCGCAGTCTTACTCCAAGAAATCAAAGATGCTGATGTACAGCCATAAGAAACTAACATTGTGTGGTTGGGGTGAATACTCAAATCTGATTGGCTGCTGGGTGTTGATCCACAGCTAAAAAGGTAGTTCCGGTCACAAAGCCCAAATGTTCACTATCACTGTGCAAGCTTCTGGACAAAAACAAGAAGTGAGCTTTCTCTCTGATCTGATTCTTTATTGAACCTATCGTAAAAATGAGCATATATATCGCTTTCCTTTGACGCTGCAGTCACATTGTCATGTTACCGTGACAACAGGCCGCATTACGTATCAAATAGTCTGGTTTTTGTGAAAAAGTTATTTCAACTCCAAAAATAACATAAATAAAATACTAAAAATCGATTAAATATTTATATTTTTTGTAAGTGACCATCTTTTTATCGGGATAGATGTGAATTTTCAGAAAATAACTCACGCCGTTGGAACCTGAACTGCCCGACACAAAGCGGAAGATGATCGCTTTTGACGTGTAATTCATTTGCGTTAATAAACATTAACGTTTTTTTTTTTTTTATTAAATGCGTGCGTTAAAGTTGGCAGCCCTAATTTATTACACAATTTTTAACAGTCGGACCAGACTGCAAACTAGAAGCACACTTATCACTTGAACAACACTAGTGGACGTCTTGTGGAGTCTGCTGGATTTGGGGTGTTGTAAAACAGAAACATTTCGTACAACACACCTGAATCTCATCTACTTCCTCCTCATGTGGTATAAAAGTGTTCACTATGACCTGTTGCCCGCAGAATGCCCATGGAAAAAATGTGTATGAACATTTTCCCTCTATGGGTTAGCGGTGACCTTAATTTTTCATGTGGGCCACCTGCGCACCCCGTACAGGTTTGCCCATCTTTTGCCCGCAGACAACCTGTGTCCACCATCTGCTGTTTTTCCGTTTTACAAAAGGGCTTTTGTGAAGATTTTAGTGGATTTCTCTTGGTTTGATTCTTTTAGTTAAGTTAGTCAAGTTCAATTTGTTAGATGAGTCATCTTTTTTCAGTTATTTAGGTTCTATTTCTGTTCTTGCCTTGTTACGATGGCGGTTCTCGTTTATCCTGAGTCATAGCATCTAACTGTATTCTGCTCGTCATCTACGGATTATCTTGAAAATATAATCCTGTGAGGTGGTTATCTCATCAGAATAGTGATGTAGACGTACACTTGGTTTTTGCCTTGCATAAAATGAGATCAAGTGCTGCAAGCAAAGATTGGTTGTGTTTGAATGTTTTCTGAGAAAAGCTTGTTTTTTTTTTTTGAGTTTTACACAGGAAGCAGCCAATTAGACCTCCCTGTGCAAAATAAGAATAAAAGTATAGTTTTGGTTTGCTGATCAAATCATGCCGTTCTTCCTGCGCTGATGTTCAGAGACATGATTTTCTGAAGAGAGGGTGAAAATCTTTGAGAAATTTGATTTTGGTTCTGCGTTGTGTGGAGCACTCTCCTGCACGCTTCGCCTTTCTGCTGATTGAAATTCCTCTCTGCTGCACTTCCGACTCATAAACAATTCAGAAAACCCTACTTAGAATACTTTGAACATTTTACTCTGCAATTTACAACAAATGTTGACAGTCCTCTGCCCTCTTGAGGGACTTAAAAATCAGAGGCACTGATGGAAATTTCAACAAAAAAATGTTTTTCAGTGAATATATTTGGAAAATGTCCTTTTTCTTAATTTTTGAAGCTGCAGTGAAGGCATCGTTTTTGCAGCTGGGTTGACTTTGGTGGGAACTGAAAGCATTCATTTAAAGACGTTTGTTGGCCGTCAGAGCAGAAGTTAACCTCGACTTGACAGAAACTTTCTCTTCCCACAGAGAAACTTCATTATAGGGCGGCGGGTGTGACCAATCAGTCATTTGAAAGTTGATTAACTCCAACCCCCATCTGCCCGTCACCTCCACAGACCTGAGAGTGAAGTCATGTGTTTTTGTGTCGTCGTTCAGGCTGTGTGTGCTTCTGTGTGGGTTTGCCGTCCGCCACACAAATGAAAAATTGAGGGTGTGACCCTGCTTTGAAAAATGGAGTGGAGATGGGATGGTTCCGTATCCATGGTGATGGAAATAATCGAAGGAGGAAGCTGTCAGGAAGTCGGGGTGTTCAACACGCTGTCAGGGGCGCTTCCATTGTCTTGACGCTGTGAACTGTTGTCATGGAAACTCCACTGATTCAATCTGAATGCTGATAGAAAGCATGTTAAGAAGATTCCTCAATGAAATGATGCTGCCTTCTCCCACTTGTTGATATGCAGATTTTGTGACTTTTGTGCCTTTTTTGAGCACAGAGACAAACAAGAGAGGTCTTAGACACAAACAGTTTTTCTCATTTGTGATGTTTTTTTAATGCTTAACCCACTGTGTCCTGATGAGAAATGTGCCTTTTCAAAAACAAATTTGAAATAGGTATTTGCAGATTCAGGATGTTTTTCTTTTTTTTATATACAGGAGCTGATGCAAATGTCACCTTTAGGTGAATTGCTTTGAGACTAAAAGGTTTGACAGATTTACAGGAAAATGACCACAATGTACAACACATTAACTGATTCATTTAAAACCTACAAAAAATGCGCAAAATTGCACGTTTGCATCCAAAAACGTGCCATTATATTAAGTTTCACAGGGGATTTACTACGACTGATAATATTACTTTAGTGTACACCTTGAAATGTAGGTTTAATCAATGTCATACGTCATGCAGCAATAGAGATAGAAAACACAAGGCTTTATATACTGCTTGAACAAACATAGTGACGTGCTCTTGAGGGCACCTTGTCCCCTGGCCCTATCCCGGTTTCATTAACATTAGACTTGAGGCAGGTTTGGAGCAAGTACAGATGGCGGTAGACTTTGCTAAAAGAATGAAAATGTCAGTGATGAAGACATTTTTTCAGAAAAGAGCAAGGGAGACATGTAAGTGTGGAAGATTGACTGTAGACAGTTTAACGGACTAAGTGACCCCTCCCACCTCACATTCCAAACAGGAAGTACCCGCTGGCTCCATGAAGCCAAAATCCAATAGACTTCTATAGAGAAATAACAGTTATGACCCAATTCTATTGATCAGAATAACCATGCTTGATTGATCCTTTTTTTAAAATGTTCTTGATAATCCAAAATGTTCCATTATATTTTTTCTGTAGCGCAAGTTATTCAAATCATAAACTGACCAATCAAGTGCCTCCGTAAAAGTATGTGGTCTCACGTCAAACATTCGCAACGTTTGACAAATTCTCAAGAGCCCGCCTGTCAGGAGTCGGCGCTCCATGGAGAGAAAACAGAATCAGGATTAGTGCGTGATTCCTTATTTGTGCATAACTTTGGATTTGGGCGTGCATATTTTTGGATTTGTGGGTCACTTTGGATTTGGGCGTGCGTATCTTTTGATTTGTGCATAACTTTGGATTTGTGCGTGGGTATTTTTTGATTTGTGCTTAACTTTGGATTTGTGCGTAACTTTTGGTTTGGGCGTGCGTATTTTTGGATTTGTGTGTAACTTTGGATTTGGGTGTGCGTATCTTTTGATTTGTGCATAACTTTGGATTTGTGCGTGGGTATTTTTTGATTTGTGCTTAACTTTGGATTTGTGCGTAACTTTTGGTTTGGGCGTGCGTATCTTTGGATTTGTGCGTAACTTTGGATTTGTGCGTGGGTATTTTTTGATTTGTGCATAACTTTGGATTTGTGCGTAACTTTGGATTTGTGCGTGCATATTTTTTGATTTGTGCATAACTTTGGATTTGTGCGTAACTTTGGATTTGGGCGTGCAAATTTTTTGATTTGTGCATAACTTTGGATTTGTGCGTGCGTATTTTTTGATTTGTTCATAACTTTGGATTTGTACGTAACTTTGGATTTCGGCGTGCATATTTTTGGATTTGTGCGTAACTTTGGATTTGGGCGTGCATATTTTTGGATTTGTGCGTAACTTTGGATTTGTGCGTAACTTTAGATTTGGGCGTGCGTATTTTTGGATTTGTGCGTAACTTTGGATTTGTGCGTAACTTTGGATTTGTGCGTAACTTTGGATTTGGGCGTGCGTATCTTTTGATTTGTGCATAACTTTGGATTTGTGCGTGGGTATTTTTTGATTTGTGCTTAACTTTGGATTTGTGCGTAACTTTTGGTTTGGGCGTGCGTATCTTTGGATTTGTGCGTAACTTTGGATTTGTGCGTGGGTATTTTTTGATTTGTGCATAACTTTGGATTTGTGCATAACTTTGGATTTGTGCGTGCGTATTTTTTGATTTGTGCATAACTTTGGATTTGTACGTAACTTTGGATTTGGGCGTGCTTATTTTTTTATGTGTGCGTAATTTTGGATTTGTGCGTAACTTTGGATTTGTGCTTAACTTTGGATTTGGGTGTGCATATTTTTTGATTTGTGCGTAACTTTGGATTTGGGCGTGCGTATTTTTTTATTTGTGCGTAACTTTGGATTTGGGCGTGCATATTTTTGGATTTGTGCGTAACTTTGGATTTGGGCGTGCATATTTTTGGATTTGTGCGTAACTTTGGATTTGGGCGTGCATATTTTTGGATTTGTGCGTAACTTTGGATTTGTGCGTAACTTTAGATTTGGGCGTGCGTATTTTTGGATTTGTGCGTAACTTTGGATTTGTGCGTAACTTTGGATTTGTGCGTGCGTATTTCTTGATTTGTGAATAACTTTGGATTTGTGTGAGCATAAGCTTTGGGGTTGATTTGAATTTGACCTCTGTAAAAGAGAGGAATGAAGGTCAGCTACAGCAGTACATGTGTGTAAATGTGAGAAACTCCAGTACAACAGGGACGTTACAGAGCTGAAGGACTTTAAGTTCTTAGGATCAGCAGAGAAGGAGAGGTGGGGAGGCGTCTGCAAACAGGTTTGAACAGGTGGAGGAAGGTTTCAGGTGTGATGTGTGACCAAAGAGTGTCATCAAGAATGAAAGCAAACGTGTAGAAGACTGTTGACATGTTGCTGGTTTACAGACTCTGATGCAGAGACAGGACCAGAGCTGAAGATGCTGAGCTTCTCTTTGGGAGAACCAGAGAGGATCAGGAATGAATCCATCAGAGGAACAGATCATGGTTCTAGAGGTAAATGCAGGGAAACAGATTGAGATGGACACGTAGAGAGGAGGAGCATGGATGTAGAGAAGGACAGAGGGGGGTTGGGGTGAGGTTAGATGGAGCTAGATAAGCAGTAAGGTCAATTTATGATTAAATGGCAGATGTTAAAAATATTTGCATAAGTAGCCCCTAACATGTGTATTTGTTGTCACGGACTCAGTGGCAATAGAATGTTAAATTACATATTTATTTGAACCTTTAGTATAGACATTTTACCCGGTTTTAGTGTTGCTTTTGAAATGTAGTTTGTCTGTTTCACCCAAACGAAAAGCAAATCTTAGAGACCCACTCCAATGAAAATAGTGTTTTTAACATGCTCTTGTGGGATTTGTTTCACGACAAAGGACATATGCAAAGAAAATGTATCTTAAAATTGCATTTATGAGTAATGTTTATTGTTGTGAATCAGGAGCAGACGAGAAAATGCAGAACGAAAAAGCTTGTAGGTCACTAGCTCCCTGCTCTGCTCCATTCAGATGCATCCACTTCCATTAAAATAGATCCATGTTTTGGTTTTCCTCGTCTGAGTTGGCATCTTGCTGTAAACTATACGGCAGGATGACTCCAATATTGCTCACCATTTTTGTTGCACCAGTAATGTTAGGTTGAGGGTGTGAGGGGCTGATTGACTCACAAGCAAAAAACAAAACACAGTTCTTACTGGTCATTATCTAGAACTTCCCCAACATTTTTCTGTGTAGTGTTTGTGGTTTAAGTAAGTAGGAAGAGCCAAACAGAAGTGATATTGTGACACAAACTAAACAAACACCATCCGTCAACTTTAATTGCAGTTTTTTGGTTTGCATGAGGAGATGAGGTTAATACCCAGCCTGTTTGTTCTTTTGTTGCTTTGGTAGTTCTTAAAAAAATTAGAACAAAGATCACCTGGTTTTTTTCAATTGACAAAAAAATATTACCATATTACCCTTTTTTTAAATACAAAACAAGTAGAGCGAAGATAACCTGTCATTTTCTTTACTGACAAAAAAACGTGA
Organism: Oryzias celebensis; assembly: GCA_014656515.1. Classification (NCBI taxonomy): domain Eukaryota; kingdom Metazoa; phylum Chordata; class Actinopteri; order Beloniformes; family Adrianichthyidae; genus Oryzias; species Oryzias celebensis. The sequence goes on along the minus strand of BNCR01000006.1, from coordinate 46,204,580 downwards.
ACAAAGATCCCCTGTAAAATAAAATAAAATAAAAAAAGATTATGATCACCCGTTTTATATATATATATATATATATATATATATATTTTATTGAATGTAATGCGCTTCCGTAATTTAAGATATGAGTTGATATAGGAGTTTTCCCATTGTCACTTCACATTGTCCATGAGAGCAGGTTTAGATTAAAACATCAGGAGACACAAAGCTCCAGTGATTTAAAGCTGATCTTTTCATTCAAATCCCAGGAAATCTTCAAAAAGATCCATTTATTTATTTATTTATTTATTTTAAACCACAAGCTTATGTATTAGTTTGCAACCCTGCTCCACTGAACCACTGCCGGATTACTAATCCCCCCCTCTGACACACACACACACACACACACACACACTTGTGCCAAGCAGATGGAAATGGTACATCTCAATGCTTTAACTAGGCAGGCAGATTAGCGAGCAGCGTCTACACACACAACTCCCTCACAATTTGGGGTAATGTGCAGTCATACACACTCAGTGAACCAACCAAAGCTCGCTGCTCTCGTGAGTGGAATGCATGCCAGCAATGGAGTGGGAAAGGAAACTGGGTTGAAGCATTACTCACACATCAAACAGACACTGGCATCACCCAAATGGTGGTCTCTGTATTCCTGCCCTGTGTGCGGCCTCAAACATGGAGGACATAACTAGTCACGGATTATTATTTGTTCAGCTCTTCGCTCTCAGACGTACCTGAGGGGATGCCTGCATGGGACTTGGCTCATGTGTTTCTCTGCAGCATTTGTTCAAAGCTTCATGTCAGCGAGTCCGTCCGCTCTGGTTTGTCTAGAAGCAAACATTTGAGGTCAGTCCCCGGCAGAGTCTCTGGCACTCCTGCCTCATCTGAGAGTTTCCATTTGAGGCTGAAATGTGAAGGAAACATGCTCATTCACATTTCTACATTCCTGCTTAAAACCATGAGGTTGAAGAGGAATGCAGAGCGTCCTCTTTTTCCATCACAGATCTAATCTGCTTTGGTTTCAGTTGGGAATCAACTTTTAATGTGCATTCACACCGAACACGATTCGTGTGGCCAGTTCGCGAGTCCCGCCCCTCATTCGCCGTGCGGAGAATTCGCTGCTCGCTGCGTGGCCAAAAATGTGTTCCCTAACCTCACCACCTTGAGTGTGGGAGGAGCTACCAGCGAATGTTTTTTTCCTGATTGCTTCATTATCTCCGTTACAATTCATGGGAGACGTATATGATATTTAGAGATCAGGTTTTTTTATTTCAGAGTTTGACTGAGTTCAAATGTTTACTGTCCTGCATTAACCCGAGAGAGCAAAAATAAAAATAAGAATTATATGAGGGGACTTTTTTTTATTGTCGTCTCAATGAAAATAAGAAAATCATCACAAAGTTCAGGAGGTTTGAGCAGACTGTTTTCCCATCCAGCAGCGGCCCTCTATCTGGCCGCCAGCTCCTCTCCCGGGAGCCGACATAGTGAGCGTGTTCACTACAGCTCCAGAGGTCCTGTGACAGACTCTCTAGAGTGAACCCACCTTAACCCAACAGTAATCAGGATGGGATCTGGAAACCCTGCTGCCCAGAAAGGGATACAACAGGTTAAGAAAATAAATGGAAGTTCAGGAGAACTATGGATCGATCCACCATATTGGATGTTTTTCCCCGCTGTCACTGAAAACATCACATTCCCGAAGTTGAGTCCCTAAATTGGTTGAGTAGAATCAACCACCTGCCCAGAGTTCAGATTTTTTTTAAAACCCTGGCCAGCCACGCCGGTCGCTCAATTCGCGCCGCAGAACCTCACTTCACATCTAAAACCGGTCTGAGTGCACATGAAGAATTTAAATCTTTATTTGTAGAATTGTCTATGAAATGCTCAGTGAGGGTTTGAAAATATTTTTATTTCAGTTAATAACCACAGAAATACTTTGTTTTTAATGATGGTTTAATCAGTAATTTAGTGTTACCCATGAACAACCTAATGTGAAGAAAAAAAGAAATCCTTTTTTTTCAGATTTGATATTTCAGAAGATTGGATCAAAATAATGTATGTTAGAAATGACTCCCTGTGAGATCCTCTTTTAGCTGAGGTCAAATGATTTTGAGACTTTCAGAAGCTAAATCTTAGGTGGGTGAGTGCTGGTGACACCTTGCAAATGCAACTAACAAAAAATATTCATAATATTTGAAGATCTTTTCAGTTCTCTTGTATGAGGATTGTTATTGTTTGTTTTTGCGTCTTTGTTGCCTCCTGTCGTGCCTGGCAGGCTCAGTACTATTTGGGGAATGGGCTTCTTGCAGCAGCCTGTGCCTACATATGTTGCAGATCAAGCCTCTGTTTCTTTTCTGGAAATCACGGATCAATTCTCTTTGCTGGTTGTCATTTTCACATCTGAGCTTTGCAAGAGAGGAGCGGGCTGACCACCTTACTCCAAAACAACAGAAGCCCAAGAAAACAGAGCGCTGGGAAAAAAAAAAAAAATCCAGATTTTCCCCCCAAAAAATCTAAAATTATTCAAATTAGTTGATAAAATCTATTTGTTGTCCAGCCCTAATAGGTGTAAATGTTCTCGTTTTTTATTTTATGATATAAATATATGGATGTGTGGCTTGTTTTCAGCCAGTCACTCACATATTGCACACGTACACATAAGTACGGAACTACTTTTAGACCCAAACTGAAAAATGGTCCCACATTTTTAAAAATGTAAATACATAGTTAAATTGTCATAAATTTCAATCGTTTAGATACCAGATCTTTGTTTATGTTTTTGTAAAAATGTAATTGTTTAACAGCTGAAAGTGAATGTCTAGAAAAAAAAAACATTTATTGTGACACTTTGGCTGTACAGGGCTGAAACTGAAGGAGACTCGAACCCAAACCAGCTCTGCTCCCTCATGGTGTGATAGACATGAAACTTGACTCAGTTTTACTGAAACACACAGAATGTTTTGTCCCGTGGAGGCTGAGCAAAGCCCTGCAACCACTTCGGTCCTCACCGTAACATATGGACACGGATAAAGCCAAGCAGAGTCTTAAGGAACTTTTTTATTGTACTTTTATGGAGCCAGATGGATGTGAAGGACTTTGTGATACTCCATATGGCTGGAAATGAAGGAGTTCGGTTCATGTGAGTATGAGTGTGTCCCAACTACTCAAATTTTACTACCACTTCCATCTAAACAAGTCTCTGTATGTTCGAGGTTGCTCCTTTATACAGCCTCACATAAACTCCTGCCCATCTCACTTGCGCTTATGTAGACACAAGTCCCATAAACAGCAGATTACAGTCAAAGGTTTTATATTACAGGTTTAATGTCACAGAGTCTCTGAAACACTGCTTGGTTTGTTTAGCACTAGGAAACGATATACGACATCAGTTAGAGCCGGTTCCCATAAAGGTACAGCTGGATCTCACCCTCAGGTTTCATTTTCTGGGCAAAGATGTGAAGTATCTTAGAACATTGCATTGAATGTAAAGTTGTTTAGTCTTTTTCATTACATTTGGAACAAGACTACAGTAATATTTGCAGATGTGATCTTAGATGCTCAAGTCATGTAAGATAACCACAGCTAAATGTATTAAAAAAAAACTCTAAAGGTTTAGTGTAAAGTTTAAAAATAAAGTTTTGCGCTGACCGGTAAAAACATTTAGAATAATGTAATATTTCCTAAAACTTTTTCATTTGTAAAAGAGGTAAAGAAAATAGGAAAATATAATGTTAGCAAGAATGCCACTTTAGCTCAAAACAAAATGAATGGATGTGCAAAAACTATGAAAATACTACTAGAGAAGATTGATGTAGAACCTTAAAACATGTTCATATATTAAGCTTTTAATTATATTGCAGTAATGGAAAGTATGTTTACAAAGAGTGTAGTTTTTTAGCCAAAGATAATGTTTCATTTGTCACAACTTTGTTTTCTTTCTAAACTCCAGAACTTCTGATCAATTTATTTATTAATTATTATCTATTGAAGGGAATCACTAAGCAGCCAATGACTTCAGAAAATCAAAACTCAATGGCCAAAAGTGTCAGGAAGTGTCATCATCTGAAAAAATGTATTCTTTACTTGCAGACAAACTTTTTTCCTCCTCCACACTGTTAATCTTAAAGGAAGGTGTCACATCACTGTCGTTTCATTTTAGATAGGTGAGTTTTTCAGAAAAGTCTCAAGTTGAACGGCCCTGTCAGGGGTTTCTGCTTCAACTGGCAGCTCATCAGACAAGATGAAAAAGTGGCAAAAAAAAGAAAGTGGAGATTGTGAATGTGAGGCAGATGAAGTGTACAGATTTAACCAGCTGATTCCCAGCAGCTGGATGCTATATGGGTTATAGTCTGGCTTTGTGTGCTGGATGTGTCTGCATTTGAGACGAGGTGAACAGGTGCTGCGCTTTATGTGACATGGCTAATGTGCATTCATCAGGGCACAGTTGTGGCAGCTGTCGTCTAGGGTTCATTTTACTTAGCAAAAGAGTTTTTTTTGGTTTTGGTGGTGAAAACAAGCTTATTATGAGGGTTCAGTCGGTTATATACTGCAGATGTGTGAAAAAAAACTATAAACTGTAGTTAATCAATAGTTTGTTGGAATTAAGTTTTACTCTATGTATTTAATTTTGCAATACTTTATGTTTTAATCTGTGTAATACCCAATGACTGAATACAGGAACTGGAGTAAGTGAGACGTCACCCGACTCCAACCAAAGGAAGTTAATTAAGTTGGCATTTTATGTGATATGGATTCCGCCATGTTGGAGCCAGACGTCCTCAGTAAGCAGGTTTTTATAGCAACCTGTCTCACCAATCAGGATTGAGCTTGTGAGAAAACCACACCCCTACCACTTGACACCCCGACACAAAATCTGTCCAACTTTGGATAGCAGATACTTTTTTTGAGGCATCTGATCGGTCAGTTTAGAACAAATAACTTGAAAAAAATATGAACGTTCAAAGCATTTGATTGACATTTGATTGCTTTCAGTGGGAGGGGTGTGGTTTTCTAACATGCTCAGTCCTGATTGGAGAGTGTGGTTGCTATAGAAATCTAGTGTCAGCCCGACACCAGTATGACATAGACCAATCATTGCTTACTGACGATGTCTGGTTCCAAGACGGCGACGGCCGTATCATGGAAGAGTGGTGAGTGTATTGACTTTATTTAGTTGGAACTGGAAACAAGTCATTATGTTTGGGTGACGTCACACTTACTATTTCAAGTTCTCCTATACAGTAAATGCAAAAGCATCAAGTTCGCAACGCTGACCAGTGAGTTTTTTTCTAAGTAAGAGTAGTGAAAGGGCTGTGTTGAATTATCACAGGTCCACAGTCCAGTTGGTCAACACTGATGCAGTGGATACTAAGGCTGTGTCTAAATTCCTTCACTACTCACTACTTAGTGCACTATACACGGCCTCTTTTTACGGGCTGTCCAAATCTACAATTCCAAAGTCCAGCGCCTTAGAAATTTCCCTGAAGTCTCTGTGAAAAACTACTGTGCATCAACTTTACTAGATTGGTGAATATAGACCCCAATGCACTGTGTTTGAACAACTTTTCATTTAAAAAACTGTATGAACAATTTTTTAATGAACCATCTAAGTTTTTATTATCAGAAAACAGTAGATTAATAAAAAGTCGTCTTAAAATGTTTTACTTCGAGAAATCAGTGAGAAATCAGTGACTTTATATTTCGCATTCATAAAAAAAAAAGTAAAAAGTTGTGAGCACGATGTCCAAATTGCTGTTTGATTCCATGACACTAGATAGTCCTGCACTATCTAGTTTTTTAGTCGTTAGGGAGTAGGGAAGGAATTCAAACATAGCCAAAGATTCTTTTGACTAGCACTGGCAGCTCTAATTTAAAAGGATAAAAAAACCCAATGAATAATTTAAAAGTATATTCCTGCACACTTGTCTTCAAAATCTCATTATGCCAGGAGTCAGCACTCTGTCTCTCCCTCTGGTCACCGGCGGGAGCCGTCTCCAGAGTACCTACTGCACCCAATCTCCCATCAACCCCAGCACTCAGTGTCTGGATGCCTCCCACCTGACCCTCATCAGCTAATCAGCCACAAGACTCTTAAACACTGCTCAGAGCCTCGCTCAGTGTGAAGTATTGTTCCTGTGTTCAGCCTGCATACTGGCCTGATCATCTGTTTACCTGACCCTGCTTCGTATTTGACTCTGTCTCTTTGCCGCCTGCCCCAACCTTTGCCTGGACTCTGACCCTGATTTAGCTGAGCTTTGCTCCTGTCTGAGTCAATAAACCTGCTGCACGTGGAACCATCCGTCTGGCTGTTTGTGACACTCTACATAAATAAAACTCATTTTTAGAACCAGATTGAAAACATATTCATATATTTATTTCCAATGTTTTTATTATGGGTCTGAGTTTCACTAGCAGCCAGTCCCTAGTGGTCATTAAAGGAACTGCAAGAGTTTAGTTTAGTTTTTTTTTTTTTACTGCAAATTAAATGGCAGTCTTACTGCTGTAAAAGTTATATGCATGTTTTTTTGTTTTGTTTTAATCAAACTGTTTTAGGTTTTCCCAGTAGCTCAACCATCAGAACTCCCACCAAGTTTGATAAAATTGATAAACTGAAGTTTAATTTAGAGATTTCACAGATTTTATTTATTATTTATCCAAGCAGGTCATAGTTTCAGGGAAATCTAGCTCATAGACTTGTGTAATAAAACATAAATTATGTTAAAGACCTTCACCAGTCCTTTTTTGGACATAGAGACTAAAGTCCAGTTCCTGCTGCATGCTTTTGATTTGAAGCCCTGGGAAATATGACAAAGCAGACAGAGTGCAGATGGGTGGAATAACTCTGTGATTCAGCCGTGAGCTTCATGCACAGCGCGCCTGACGCAGAGAATGCCCATCACTGTGTGTAGCATTGAGCGTGAGGAACCAGTGGCCCTTTTCTTACGGCCATTCAAGTCATTACCTCACACCTCTGACACACATGATGGCTGACAGCTACCGTGGACACGTCTTTATTCAAACTCAGTCGCCCGTCTCGACTTAAAACCTGAGCGCCCTTGTACACATCCATCAACGGCAGCACCTCTCCACAATCTTTCCCTGTTGAACTGACGGCAGCTCATTTCTCAGTTCCATTTTTGTGACAGGATAAAGAGCACTTCGTCTTTTAGCAAATTATCAATACGAAGTAAGTCTAGAATGTCTTTAACACACATTCTTTATTCTGTTACTTTAAAAAAACAGAAACCAAATGATCATAAGTAGGGCTGGGTATCACTGCTAAATCTATAATAAATGTAAACAAACATTTAAAAATTTAATTTTCCAAATTTCCATTTAAAATTGTATATATATATATTTGCCTTTAAAAATATACATTTGCATAATTAAACAAAGTGGAAACTTTCATAGTAACAATTTTGAATTTTGACATAAAGAAGTATCTGAAAGCTATTTTCTTCCTATAAACACCAAGTACTCTGAGACGTCTTGGATCTTATGCATTAATACTGTATTTTATTTTTTATTTTTAGAGGTCTAGTTCATTCATAGACTTTTAGACTTCTGTAGACAGAAGAAAAACATTTTTTATGATGAGCAGCAGCAAAAATGAAAAGCCAAACATTTTTTTCTCCTCCACAGCTTCAAGATCAGCTTCCATTTGAGCAAAATTCACATTAAATTCTGTTTAAATTCTGATTTGAGACTGAAACCGAGTCTTTTTCAACGCCGTTCAATAAAAGTAAATGTACATGGCCATATGGCACACATGAAGCAGGTTACCATCGGTTCAAATCCCGCTGCTTCACACAGTAAACAGTCGGATTACGCTGCGCAGAGCTGAGCCGCCAGAACTAAATTACTGTTTGGGACGCGCATGTGCAGCGCTATTGTCCATGACCCCAGTCTGCCTCTGAACAGAGCTTTCATCTTCTCTGAAGGCAACTTTCAAAGCCGAGAAGATGCATTATTTTTTGTTTTCATGCCGGTTTGTTTATTTCTGCTGGTTTTGAGTCAAATTTTGTTTTGATGTTGCGAACCCTTCCATCTGCTCTGGCTTCCCCTCTCTGTGTGTGGAGTGGTGTTCCAGCAGATGTGGGTGCTCTGCCTTTGGCTGGTTTGACCCCACAGTGAGAACACAGTATGAGCCACAGGGCTGTCATGACGCAAAGGGTTTTTGTATTTATGTTGTGACTTAAAAGACAAAAATAAATCAGAAAACATTCATTTTCTAAGGTAAGGCTGCTGATATTTAGACTACAATTTGTGGCATATTATTTTCAATCTATATTAGTTGAACAATTGACTAAAAATTACATAAACGTTTGTACATTTTGGTGTTTTAATATTTTGTTTTTGTTTTTGACAGTGGTGGCAGCAGATCCGCTGCTCCAGGATGTGAGGAAACTCCCTGAAGATCTGGACTGGTCCTACACAGGTCTGTCAGCTATTGCTCATCTCATGCAAACAGTCATGAACAACGGTGTTAGCAATCCTAGGTTGTTGTTTTTCTTTCCCTAGACGTTGTTGCAATCACAAATGCCATTAGTTTACGGTCATTTATCACATCAGCAAATCACTGAACATAAAAGTTATTTAAATCACAGCTGCATTTAAAAAAGAAAAAAAAAAAGCATTTGATTTTAGAAAACAGAACCAAACTCCAGAAACCAATCAGTGATATCCCGTAATACCTGCTTTTTCCGGTTTTAATTGTTTCCTTTTTTAACATTTAATTTTGATTTCTTAAAACTGCTTTTGTCTTCTGAAACATTTCCATTTAATTTTGTTTCTTTTTTTATTTTTGGAACTACATCTGGGCTGTTTTTTGGTTTTTAATTGTCTTTGTGATCGTTAGTATGTTTTTGGGTTGTTGTGATTTGCACTTCAGGCCCACCGTACTCATGCCCTCGCGACCTCCTCACAAATCTCTTTCACGATTTCTCACCAGCAGTCAACCACATGTAGCCACAAGCAAAGGATGATCTTCACATCTCATTGCAGAGACAGCAACTGATGCCCTTCTTTTACCTCTCAGCACCAAATATGGAGTTTTAACATCTCACGTCAGACTCATCCCCCAAGTGAAATTCTGGTCATGCTGACTGACAGCTTTGGCTGACTGCTCACACACTTAGAGTGTAGTTATCTGATCTACCAGTTTGAACAGTAAAAATTTGAAGAATGTCGTCTGTAGCTATTAACATTTGTACTTTGCTCTTAAATGACTACAAAGTTAGTGGAAGTTCTGGCTCAAAGACAATCAGTGTGACTGTCATGGCCGCAGACACCCCAGGCACGTTCAAGAACGTGCTAAATGCAAGTTCTTAAATGTGGATATAGCCCATGGTGTTCACAATGGACCAGTAGGGAGGGGTTTCTTCTTCTTCTTTCTTTTTCACGTCAACAACCAACAGATTTGAGTATTCATCAGGACCGCTTAAAGTGCAAAAACACCGTTTTTTTCTTATGACTATATCTCAGCATCTTTGTTTTCTTTGAGTGATACAGACATAAGTCTTTACAGTTCTTTAGGGTTCTGCTTATCTTACTGTTGATGTGTTTTGTGAACACAAATGACATTTCTGGGATATCGGAGTTAACACTTTACAAATGAAAACACTTCAGTTAATAAAAGGGAAGGAAAGATGTTCTCTCTGGACTTCTTTTTTTTTGTTCAAAAGCTGCATATTGTCAAATAAAATTTAACGCATTTTGTCATTAATTGTGATTACCCACAATCCACAAGTGTGATTAATCTAATCAATTTTTTTAATCAATTGACAGTACTAATTCTGATACATGAAAAACTTGGTGTCATATGCAAACAATTGTTTGTCCCTGATTGATGTAACCTTTAAAGCCTATTAATTTGCTTCACGTACATAGAGCCAAAAAAACATCTTAAATATGTGCGTAGTGACTCATGAACGCAAGAGTTTTGAGCGCGGAAGCCCGAAGTGTGCAACTACTCGCGTTAACATAGACCTTTAATCGGATGTGGTCACTTGAAGCCTTGTTGCTGAGGCCGGTGTGAACATTCCATGATTCTGTGGATCTTTTTGTGGGTACTTTCTGGAATACTGATAGATATCATAGCTAAGTTTGTAAGCATACCGTTTATATTACTAATACATCAAAGCAGTTACGACTGAATATAACTGGCAAAGAATAGGGTTCTTTGTCTCTGAAGGCGGAACGCTCCAGCCTGAAGGATTTACTTGGGAGTCACACAGCCTGGCAAAGGTCAGGCTGGATATCACACGAATTTCAAGTGCACTTCCTGCAGGAAAGGCCTATCTTTGGCCATATGGCATTTTGTTTTACAGCAAACTCAGCAAGAAGCTCCTGCAGAGTTAAGCTAAGATCAGACAGAAACAAAGAGTGGACGCAGACAGACAACAGTGGACCCCAGAGCAGGAGATTAGAGCTATAATGGTCAGGGGTATCAGGAGGGAAGCTATTAGACTTATCAGGAGGGGTTGTCAGTAATACCCCACTACCACCCTTTTTCTATACGATTCAATTGTAAACAAAAGATTTGTTCTGAAAAGTCTGATGAATTTGATGTATAAGTTTAGTGTTCCATCGTTTATTGTCGGTGTTTGTTTCCAAAAACAAGCCGTGATAGGTGAAGTCCCCGAAATAGTTGTTTTAGGGCTTTAAAAACTCCTCACCACACTCGTTATAGCCTTTTCAGAAAGACATGAACATCTTGACACTTTTCTCTCTCGTTTAAACTCTGAAGGTTCAAACCTTCATAGAAAATAAGTCCAGTATTATAGAATGAAAACAAAGATCTTATTATGATCATGCAATCTGGCACGGGGGAAACTGATTGACGAGGTAACAGTCAATTAGGATGCAGAACAATGCGCTGTAAAAAAGAAAATCCACGAATTACCATGAGAGACAGCAACAGGTGAAGTAGGATGTATTAAAGGAAGACTGTAAACAAATGTATATTAGGCCTGGATATGAGAAAAATCTGGGATATGCAAAAAGTGCGATGACGGTGTGACTTGCGATAAATGGACAAAATGCAAAATAAAAATACTGAAACAGTTTCATTTCACTGTGACAGTTTTATTTAAATATTTTTTTGTTTTCGTATATGTTGTGCATAGTACCTCTGTTTGGGGAACGTCGCCTGTCCTGAAACTAAAGTATCTCCAAATAAGCAACGTAACGGTTGTAGTAGATCACAAAACTCACGGCTCACGTGTAAAGGTTTTACAGTCACAGTTCGGATCATTTTTTGGATCACTAAGAGGGAAAAAAAGGAAAACTAACTAGATTAAAGTTAAACATTTATTTTTTTAATCGTTTTACAACATATAATTTGAATAAAACATATATGAAGTACTTCAAAACACAAACACACACATATAGTAAATCAAAAACGTGTTCATTGAGGCCTATTATAAAAACAAAACACTAACATCCTTGATTTCATTAAATATGTTCATATTAACAAAAGTACATTATGGGGCGCTGCATCTTTAAAATAAATAAGATGAATGGAAGAATTTACAACGTTAAACTTTTCAGTGTCCACTGCTGCTGCATTAAACTCCCCAAACGTTTTTTTCAACAGAACAGACATCCACAAACCAGGAAAATCTTTAGATAGCCTCAAAAACCCGGACATGGAAACGTGTTGACCAATGTTTTTGTAGAACTCTGCAAAATAAAGAAACCTTATTTCTCATCATCTGCGCCTGATGAGTTAAACTCCTCCCACACACTGCGGGAGTGTCCGATTTTTTAGAAAAACTTTTGAACAAGCATCAGGCAGCGACTTTGACACGTTAAATTATAGACGGTGGACGTGAATTTGCTGTTTGATCAAAAATGTATTTGAATGATTCACGATGGGGGGGAATCTGCAGTATACCTGTGTGCCAAAAAATGGCGAGTGATCTGATCCATCAAACCTTAACCGACGTGCTTTTTTTTTCGTCACGAGCACATCCTTTGAGGCGCTGCTCTCAGCCATTGCAAGTCTTGTTCAGTCACTTGTCAGGGGAAAACAATGTGAACATTTTTTCAACAAGCATTCTGCAGGCGATAGATGAACACTTATTTAAACACGTAAAGGTAAGTAAGGATGACATAGGTGAAAAACAGGCATGTTGAACGCTTGTTAAAGATTTCGGTTTTGCCTGTTATTAAACTAAACTGCACATAGATCAAAACGTCTCCGCTCCTTCGTCACAGAAAACTTTGCCTTATTAGATCCAGCAACGAGTGTTCCCCCGCCATCGAACCCTGCTGGTTTCGCAGCCATGCTTATGGAATGCGGAAGACAGCTCCACCGGCTAACAGTTACCACTGACACTATTTTGGAGCAGCTTATGGCTAACCCAGCATCTGTTTCTCCTGCTCCTGTGCCACCTCCTCCCATTACTTCTGCCGGATCTGGAGCTCCATCCACGTCATCGGCTTCCATTTCCAGTGTTCGCCTGACGCTACCAGATAAGTTCAATGGCAAACCTGAGTGCTCTAATGGCTTTCTCATGCAGTGTCAGCTATATCTCCATAAACACGCTGACATGTACCCCACTGAAGAAGCAAAGGTGTCCCTCCTGTGTTCTTTGCTTATTGGTGAGGCTTTGGAGTGGTTAGCAGCGGTCTGGACTGCCAGAGGACATTGTTTCCGACCGTGGTCCACAGTTCACCTCCAGGGTCTGGCGAGCAATGTGCAGGGGTTTGAGTATCAATGTGAGTTTGACCTCTGGTGAACATCCTCAGTCCAACGGCCAAGTCGAATGTCTGAACCAAGAGGTTACTTGGTTCCTGAGGTCATACTGCAGCAGTCACCAGGAGGACTGGAGTCTGTTTTTGGTCTGAGCAGAATATGCTCAGACCTCCCTTAAGAAGGCTGCTACAGGACTCTCACCTTTCCAATGTTTCCTGGACATCCAACCACCATTCTTTCCCATGTCAGGGGAACCAACCAAATTGCTGGTCGTCGACGACTGGATTTGTCGATGTAAAGAGGCCTGGGAAACAGCTTATGTTCAACTAAGGCATGCGGTTTGCAGAACTCAAGAGAAAGCGGACCAACATCAGTGTGAGGGTGCCAGCCTGACCCCCGGGCACTGGGTCTGGTCATTCCTGAGGGATCTCTGACCAAGGTTGCCATGCAAGAAGCTTAGTCCTAGGTTTTTGGGACCATTCCAGATCATCAAACAGGCCACTCCAGTATCTTTCCATTTGCAATTACCCTCTAAATACTGTATCTCACCCACCGGAGAGCAGCAGAGGGGCGCTCTGTAAGGGCTCAACCATCCATCTCCTCCTCCGACCACCAGAAGGAGCCCTCTCCCGAATATTGACAGCTTCAGCACCTTCCTCACTCCAATTTCCATCTCCGCCTCCTCCTTCTCTCACCAGCTGTTTCTCATTCCAGTTCATCAGTATATTGTATTTAAGCCTGCTCTTCACTTCACTCCACATGAAGTCTTGACTTGTATTACTACCGGCAGTCTGACTATTATAATTTCCTGTTGCCTTCCTGTTTACATTTACCCTGGTCTGTTTATTTACTTTGTTTTGCCTGTCGTTATTAAACTAAATTGCACATGGATCCAAACGTCTCTGCTCCTTTGTCACACTGTGACCCTTCATAGGCCTGGACAACCTAAAAACCGGCAGAACCAGTACGAGTCAGCCCTCTTAAGACTGAATGTGACTAAGGCTTAGGAAAAAAACGCTGATTATTTTATTATCATGGACACAGACTGGAGTATACCAGAAAACACTGAAAAGCTGCAGAAGTACAAAAAAAGTTTTTTACCAGCAAGAAAATTACATTGGGTGAATGAAAGCATTTAAAAGAGATGAATGTAGGAAATCAAATTTTATATTCTCTAATCAAGTATAAATTAATTGGTAGCAATAATAAGCACAAATAGCAGTTCTTGACTGTTTCTGTACACTTGTCATGATTTGTCCTAAAGTAATGGCAGTTGTTTCTGTCTCTTTTTTTCTTGCACATGTTCCCAGTTTGTTGGATTGAAAGATGGAATCAGAAAATGAAAGCAGCCTTCCTGCTGTAGAAGGAAAGTGGAGACCAGGTTCTCTTTCCCTCCTTCTGGGTTTAGAAGTTCATTATCACAGTTGAGGCTGACTCTGACCAGTCCTTAAGATTCCGCAGAAGTGTAGTCACCGCGCTTGTGTGTCTGCGTGTGCTCTTGTGCACAGTCTTGTTTTCGTCCGCTGCCCTGTTCCTTGTCTTGTCCTGTGCTCTGAGCCGTGAGTAAAAGCATTATCATGTGAAAGAAACGCACTTCATTGTGAGGCACCGCGCACAGCGCTGCAGTTAGGTCAGAAGTAGGGGGGGACAGGAATAATGAAAGACGGGCTTCAGACTGAGCGTTGGAAACTTGGAGAAACTTTCAAATGAGGTTAAATCAAAATCACAATAGCTCCTTTTCAGATCACTCCCTTCAGATAAAGCATCAGTGTTTGCTTAGAGGTTTCAAAACAAGTTTAAAATGTGAAATAACAGGCAGACTTACATACAGAAAAGTTATTTGTATACCTGTCAGATTCTGCAAGTTGTTCCACTTAAAAAGCAGAGTTTGGTTTGTAATGTTCATCATAGAATCAGACATGTGTTGCAAGTTCAACAACACCCTAGACACAGTTTCATGAAAACGCCTTTAGCATGTGGTGCTCACAACAAACAAGCAGGGAGTAGCCTCTTCTTCTTCTGTTTTCTCCAGTTTTCTACTCTCTACTGCGCATGTCCGCTACCTACAGTTGGAAGAGGCTTGGTGAGAAATGTCATAGTGGTGTAAATCTGGTGAATTTTGCTCCAAACTTTTTCTTTTACAGTTCTATTATGGTTTATAAAAGACTTGGTGCCATAGAATTCCAGCTGGGCACAAACTGCAATTATTAATTTCTCCTTTGAGATGAATTTTCTAACAGTTGTAACTTCCGTGTTTTGAAAAGGACACTGTTAGAGCTGGGCGAGAGGGCCAAAAACTAAATTTCAGATTTTTTCACACAAAATTTGATTTTCGATTTTAATTGTTTTTTTCTCCCTCCTTTTACTTTCTTTTAAAAAAATTACAAATGACAGAATATATTTAACAAAGACTATTTTTGTAAGGATTCAATCATACAACTCCACCACCAACCCACAGAGGGAGATCTCGCCGGAGTACTGACTGTTTCTGCTCCATACTCATATCCTCACCAGCTGCTCCTCATCATCATCACCACCCAAGCCTCTATACACACACTCTGAACTCTGTTCCAAGTCTTGTTTTGCTCTGCAGACATTTCTGAGTGTTCATTCACTGTTTGCCTGTTCCTCAACTCCCTGTCTCACACCATGTTTTTGACTCTTGCCTGGTTATTGACTATGTCCTGCCTTGCCCTTGTCTGTTTATTCTTGCCATTAAAACCTGTTGCATTTGGTTCCAAACCTTCTTCGTAAAATTTTTTTTTTTAATATTTCCTTTGGAAAATACTCAAAGACAAATACTAGCTGTAAACATGTTTGAAGATCAATGCAGCAGATGTTTTGTGAGCTACAGTTAGCTTAAGCATCTCATAAAGAGAAACAATTCTCGTCTGTTTAGGCTGTTGAAACAGATTTGTTGTACTTCCACTTTTGGCAGCTACGACCTTCAAACTGATTTTGCTGCGTGTGGTTTGATGCTCCAAGTTTGGAGTCACGACCCCACTGGTCAACATTTAATTTTTGACTCACCAGCCAAGTTAGCCGGTAGATGATAAAATCTACCGGTCAGACACAATCCCGCTGTCTCCAAATCAACACTTTTTTATTAAACTCTACTGCTGCTTTGAGTCTAGCAGATTTATCTCTATTTCTGTACGGATCCGTTAAAAACTGCCACATCCTGCTGCTCCATCAGCATAAGCTGAAGGGAGTATGTGTGTGTGTGGTGGTGGTGGTGGGACCTTTACGTTTCACGTGCACTTGTAAATATTGTGCAACAAGCTTTTTTTTTTTTTTCTTTCTTTTTTCTTGGCCTCGCAGAAGAAGCTGCTCTGCTTGCTGCTTCTTTCCAGTCTACTCGTTGCGAGTGACGGGTGGGCAGATTTTACTCCGAACAGTATCCCAGGAAAGCTGGGAAAATAATATCTAAATTTTTCCAAAAGTAAATTGACTCAAGCAAGGAATTGGAATTAATTGATTTAATCTAAGTCTCTGGTTGGTCAAGTTCAACTGGTTTAACTTGTATGTAACTTGTAACTTGTAACTTGTATGTCCAAAAATGGTTGTAAGTTTAGTAAGGTTTCGTTAAATTTGTACTGTAGCGGTTATTTTGGTCCATTCTTCCATGCAGATGTTCTCAAGAGCTGTGATGTTTTGAGGTTGTTGTTGGGTAACAATGACCTTCTACTCACTCCATAAAAACTGAGGTCCAGAAATTGACTAGAACACACCAGAACCCTGAAATGCTTTTTACATAGATACTCTTTTGTTATCATGGTGATGTGTTTGGGATCATCGTCATGCTAGAAGATTCAGCCATGTTTCCTCCCCAATGTTCTCATTGATGGAAGGAGTTTTTTTTGTCCAAAATCTTTCCATACATCGTGCCATTTATCATTTCCTTCAAACAGATTTCTTGTCTTGTTCCCTTTGCAGATAAGCATCCCCAAACTATGTTTCCACCCCCATTCTTCACAATGGGGAAGTGTTATTGGAATATAACTGACCACTTGACCATCTTCTAATCCTCCTCTGGATCATCCAGATGGTTTCTGGAGAACTTTAGACAAGTCTGGTTGTGTTCTGGTTGAAGCAGAAGGACATTTGGAGTTCTGTGGGATCTGACTGCATGGCGACGTTGTGTGTTACTATAGAAACCTTTGTTACAGTGGTCCCAGCTCTCCTCAAGTCAGCACTTTCACTTCCAATTTTTAGCTGTGATGTACAGTCTAAACATAAAATGGGGAGGGATTTGCGGAGCGTCTATCAATGGCTAACATCTTCTTCATGAGAAGTGTGGGTTTAGCAATGGCTTTGATGCTACTGTAGCCCTTGACTTGATAAAATCCTCTCAACGTTTTTGCAAAATTGTTATTTAATTTTGTTTTTTCTTTTTTTTCCGATGACGTTTTTGTTTGCTGTTCTATCATTCATTCCCCCTTCCTGGCAATCACTTCTCATTGAGTTGTGGACAACTTGGTTGTTGGTGACCCCCACCAACAGTTTAAAGAGCTGACTGGAGCTGATGGTGGTTTTATTAACGATGTTTGTTTTGGAATAATTCAAGGTGAGTGTTTCAGCTCCGTGTTGTGGAATCTTTGACATTTTAGGACACATCTTTTCTAAAAACAGCAAACCGGAGTGTGAATTGAGTCTAACATTTGACGGAAGAAGACAAAAACTGTCAATCAAAAGAACACTACCTTGTTTAGACACAGTTTTTAAGATGTGTGTTTACATGAAATTGAGCTATTTTGCATTGGAATGACAGGAAATTGACTTGCTTGTTTATTTTGCCACCTAATTGGTTACTTGGTGAATTGACTTGGTTTCAGTAAATCAAAGTGTTCTTGAGCAAGACACTAAAGCTGGTGGCTGGGTTGGAGCCTTGCATGGTACACATTCACATCAGTTTGTGAATGTTTGTGTCCAGGGGTGAATGGGACTTCAAAGCACTTTGGAACTTAATCAAGACCGTATATTTACCATTTCAAATCCCAATTGAATATTTTTCAGTACACAAAATGGTTGCAGCCCAATTCTTGAATTAAATCACATATGGTTTCAGTTCAGTTGTATTGAATTGTAATTCATTTGTCCTAAATTCTGAGTAAATGGGTCATGAATATTTTTTCCCCAGTAGTGCCATAAATCTTGGGTGGGCTGGATCAGTGTCGGTTCATGTTCACGTTGAAGTGAACAGTTCATGAGTCCGATCATCTCTTTGGATCTGGACCAGAACGTGATCGTATTCCCACCAGCATTCAGTTCAAATTAGAATAAAACTAAAAGAGCTTTCCGTACTCCTTGACAAATGTTTAAAGCATAAAGAAAAAAGTGTCTTTGTTTATTTTTGGTGCATGAGAAGTCCTTCTTTTCAACTTTGTGCTTCTGCCTGTGAGACATCCCTGAGGGCCCCATCTGCTCACTGTGAATTTTGAGGTCTGAAAGCTGTGGAAGCTCCAGCAAACAAGCAAAGATCCCAGAAGCAACTCATCTTTATACTCTGAATAAAACTTTGAACTGGGGAATTTCTGTTTCATGTACGCGTTTAGTTCGATATTTTTGTGAAATTTTCTATGAATTTTCATCTTAGTGTTTATACAGCCCAACAGAAAGGATGCTGGGGTTGTTCTATGAGGTGAACAACATTATTAGGACTTAAATTAAAATGATAAATGCTCATTCAAGTTTCAAATGGATAGCAGCCTGTGATGTCACATTCCCACCTGATCCACTTTGGTCTCTTCCCCTCCTGATCCAAATCCTTCAAAGCCAGAGGGACAAGTGCGCATAAATATTCCCAGAGTGCTTTGTCTGGGGAACACACACACTCATGCACCTATGAGTTACATCAAATATTAATGACAGCGTCCTGCCTTTGTGTTTTTGTATAATGTCTTTCTTCCTTATTGAAGCAACGTGACTGGAAAAAGCAAGGAGCTGTTCCAGACTGCGAGCCATTTTTATGTCCACATTCTGAGTCAGATCACACTTTTAGTTCGATCTTGCCCTCGTTTCCGTGAAATCCTCATTTCTGCAGAGCAGGCCACAGCTCCTCCTGCAGCTGAAGGAATAAAGCTGCAATGCTGAGGACAGGCGGATGACTATATCTGCCTCAATCTGACCAAAATTCACAACTCAAACTCTTCAGAGGGATGTATGTCAACGTGAAGAAAACGGAAAACTTCCTCCAGCTGTTTGTCTTAGATGTCATCATTCTTGGTTCTGTTGAATGTGGAACTGGATGCATTTATGTGAAATATCCAGTTTAAAAAAATCCATTCCAAAGCCTAACTTGTTTGGTTATGAAAATAAAAAATATAACAGGGTGAAAAAAAATGCAAACGTTACATTAAAACCTAATGATTTTTCTTGCTTGAAAAATACAAAGAAATGGCTTTCAAGAAATGTGATTAATATAAAGTAATGAATAAATATGTCATTTTGATATTACTACATCTATTTTCATGAACCCAGCACGAAAAAACGAACATTTAGTTGGTAAATGGTAGATTTGTCTTGATTTTTGTCAAAAATATGATGGCCAAAATACAGTAGACAGAGTTTAGCTGAATCACACACACACCGAAATAATGAACACTATGGCAACCAACAACTGTGCTGGACACAACAAAATAACACTGAACAAATCCTAAACAACAACAAAAAAAAAAACCCACTGAACTAAAAACAACGATTTTGAGCAACAAAGAATATGCTCATTTCAAATTTGTTTCCAGGTAGCAGCAGAGGAAACGTCCAGTTACGTAATTAAGTTTCTAAACCTATGCTATTGATGTGGTTTCCAAATCGAGTTTAGGACAACACAATAATAAAGAACATTCAGGCTATTTGACTGAAACCTCTTTCATAGGTGTCCATTATTACTCTAATGGACACCCAGTCAGAATGACCAAGGACCGTGTTTTAAAGTGACATGGCATATCTCGTTAATCTTAAACTGGCTCAGGAATGAAAAACTCTCATTGACTGAGTTGTCAAATTTCAGTTATGATTCCAGGTTTCAGGCATAACTCAGTCCAACGTTAAAAGTGGCACGGACAGTTGTAGCTGTAGAGGAAGTACAATCCTTTACCTTCAGTCAAAGCCTCACAGACAAACCTTCTCTGTGTTTTGGTTTTCCACCATCTCTGTTAATTAAAGCCTCAGTGTCCCCTGAGAGTCCCCTGAGCTCCTGCTGAGGCAGTTCCACTTTGAAATCAGAACAAGAAGACCTGGAGTACGAGTGCTGCAGTCTCTCCCAGCCAGCCAGAGGTGTTTTTCTTTCATCTTGTGTGCCTGTAGTTTCTTTTCATCCCTGTGCATCCTTGTGTACACCACCAACTTTGTTCCCAGCTGCTCTGGTCGTCCCTGCACCATCGGCTGGGCTCTCTTCTGCTCCAGTTTCTTCACAGCCTTGTGGGGGATGTGAGGTAATGATGCAGAGGTTTGCACCTGAGCGTGAGCACGTGTTCTGCTTCAGCTGCCTTCCCTTTCCTGGTCCATCGCTTCACCTCTCTGTGGAAGGCCTCACCAGGTCACCCAGAGTTTGTTATGTCAGGAATTGGTGGTGTAGGACCCAATATGCAGAAAACCAGGTTTGACAGCAGAAACGTAAACAGTAAATAAACGGAGACACGATAAAATCCATGGAGACACAAAAGTGATAAAGCAGATGACCTGACCGTGTATGGAGGAATTTTTGTGCCACCATGCTGCAAGTGAAATTCACAGTTTTGAGATCAAAATGGTCTAAATTGCAAACAAAATGTAAAGTTTTAAGAATAAAATTTCTTAATTTGCTAATTAAAATTTTTCACATTTGCTTTAAAACATTTTTTTGTTTTAAAAAATGTTTGCATTTGCAACACAAATGGTTTCAGATGCGTATTGTCTCATCTTTCTTTCCTTTTTATGTTTGATTTTGCATTCCTAAGTTTAGGTTTCTTGTGATATTTGTGCCTCCAAACAGCCAATCACAGACAAGAGGGTTCATGCTGATTGGTCTAGATTCTATCCAACAAGTGTCTCTGCCCGCATGAATCGTGCTTGACACGGAACTTGTATTCGACCGGGATTCTGCAGTCTTTAACTTTTCTGGCCCGTTTCCCTGGAGAGAAGCAGGAGAGAAACTCACTGTACCAACCTGGAGACTCTAAATGTTTTCATGAACCCAAACATGGAGACGTGATCACCAATATTTTTGTAGAGCTCTTCGAAATAAACCTGATCTCTAAACATCATCTGTGTCTCCCATTAATTGTAAATGAGATAAACAGCCGCAGCTCCGTGTAGCAATCAGGCTACACACATTAGCTGCTAGCTCCATGTAGCAATCAGGCTACAAACATTAGCTGCTAGCTCCATGTAGCATTTAGGCTACAAACATTATCTGCTAGCGCCATGTAGTGATCAGACAACAAACATTATCTGCTAGCTCCATGTAGCAATCAGGCTACAAACATTAGCTGCTAGCTCCATGTAGCAATCAGGCTACAAACATTAGCTGCTAGCTCCATGTAGCAATCAGGCTACAAACATTAGCTGCTAGCTCCATGTAGCAATCAGGCTACAAACATTAGCTGCTAGCTCCATGTAGCATTTAGGCTACAAACATTATCTGCTAGCGCCATGTAGTGATCAGACAACAAACATTATCTGCTAGCTCCATGTAGCAATCAGGCTACAAACATTAGCTGCTAGCTCCATGTAGCAATCAGGCTACAAACATTAGCTGCTAGCTCCATGTAGCAATCAGGCTACAAACATTTGCTGCTAGCTCCATGTAGCAATCAGGCTACAAACATTAGCTGCTAGCTCCATGTAGCAATCAGGCTACAAACATTAGCTGCTAGCTCCATGTAGCAATCAGGCCACAAACCTTAGCTGAGTTTGGCTAAGTAAAATGTAATCAATGTCTAAAAAAAGTATGGATTATTTTCAAAATGATTAAAAAAGATTTCTTGCTAAAAATCAAGGGTGAAAGCCTGTTCTGCGTTTAAGCAACAGTAGCAGATACCAGCTTAGATTAATGTGATTGGATAGAATCTAGACCAATCAGAAAGCAGTTTGGTGGCACAAATATCACACAAACAGAAACTTAAGAACGCAAAATCAAAGATAGGACGAAAGCGAGATGAGACACTACACATTTGAAAACATTTGTGTTACAAATGGAAAAAATAGTTTTTGAAATGAAAAAGTTTTTTAAAGCAAATATTAAATATTTTCATTTGAAAATTATGAAATTTTCTTAAAACTTTACATTTTGTTTGCAATTTAGAAAATTTTTATCTCAAAACTGTGACTCTCCATGTCTCTCCACTGTCTCTCCATAACTGTGAAGAACTTAAAGCCAGACACTCGTATACACTAAGAAAGTTAGATGGGGATGAAAAACCTTGAGACTGAGAAGGAAAACAGAACGGGATCAAAACCAAATTGCACAGTCCTCACATTGTCCAGATGTCCAAACAGAAGGATACCGGATGACCACAGTGATATGGAGGAAACAAAAAGCAAAAAAAGATTAGAAAACAGTAAAGGTTCCTGCAGCTAAAAGGAGGTGAGGAGAACCCCTTCTCTGGAACAGACAAATGAAGAGGAATGACCCCTGCAACCCTCCTCAGGACAGGCACATGAACAGCAGCGGCCCTGGCAACTCTCCTCGGGAACAGGTTGGCTGGATGTGGCATGACATGACTAGAACAGAGCTGAAAGAAACCTTCTGGAGACACGGCAGGAACTGCCGGTCAGGTCGTTTTATCAGGAACTGGTGGGGTAAGACCCAAAATCCAGGAGACCTGATTGGGTGGCAGAAATGTAAACATTACGTTTTGATAAAGCCCATAAAGAATCAAAAAGGTGACAAAGCAGAAGATTAGACACCTAAATACGCTGAGGGTAATTAACAGAAATGAAACAAACTGTGGATGATCATTATCACTGAAAAACCAAACTAAACTGACAGTTCTCATATCTTAGGGCTTAAAACATTTGTGTTGATCAGTTTGTACAGCAAAAACCCTAAATCTTCCAAACTAAATTTGATTTCTTTAACTTGTTATAAGACATAGTGGCTGAAAGGTAACAGAATGGTAGATTTTTGGAAAATACTTCCTGTCCATCTGCCTACAAAGCAGGGTTTTAGTACATGTATTTGCTGTTGAGGTTTTTTTTTTTTGTTCTAACTAGTTCATTTAGACTTTATGCGGTGCTGCCTGCAGGGTTTCATTGTTACAGATCCATTTCAGGGGTACAGTGAGTCTCAGTGGATGAATCCTGAAAACTTCAGTTGTTAGAGGTTTTTGTCTGATTGTTGCGCAGCCTTTCAGGAGTGAAGATATTTTCCTCTCTTGAGGGTTTACTTTGTGTACAGACGTCTTGATGGACTGCAGCAGGAGCACATGGAGGCCTTTTTTTTGCCTTTTGAACAAAATGACAAGTCTGACTGTAGACAGTGGGGACGGGGGGGCAATTCATCATTAGAGGAGATCTTTTTGAATGACTGACATGCACACTTGTGTTTATGTGTGAGCAGTCTTTTCATTGTCACTCATTATAGATTCATTTAGCAGCTTAGATCTTGTCTGCTTCAGGCCGGCTCTTTTGTGTCAGCCTGTCGGCCGGTGTACATGAGCATGAATAAAACACTGGTTTTGTTGAATAAAAATGACTGAAGCTGTGGCTGCTTCCTTTTTCCGAAGCTCCTTTGGGATCAAAGAGTGTTGTGGCTAACTGAGATGCTAATCCACACCACAAACTACTGTTCAAAAAGCACTCTAGTGTAATGCAAAAAAATGCTTCAGTCAAAGTGCCCAAACCTGCTCTGTTGTGACCAAATAATACTCTATTCCTTCCATTATTTTTTTCAACTTAGACTCCTATCTGTCTGTGCTTCTTAAATCTTAGGTTTTGACCAACATTTTTTGTTGTTGTTTTGTGCACAAGCTTCAAGAGAGTTACTTCAGTTACATTTTGGATCCAACTGATACTAAAGAAAGCCAATTTGCTGTTTGTTCTGGAAATGCAGCGGCAGCACAAACAGTGTCTTATAGGGATGGACATGGTCATGTATTCTACCAATAACAAAAAGTGAGCTAATTAAACTGTGTATTATTATAATCATTGCAATTATTTTAGCCTCAAAATCTCTGTAGTTTGTGTATTCCCTGCTCAATTACAGCACAGCCTGTCAGGAGAGGCAGCACTGAGCTCTGCCTCACGACTGGTTGCGCAATCCCATGTAAACTGGGTTGATTGCGTGCTTTTAGATTACTCAGCGAATGTTAATTATATCCTTTATTTAAAAGTATATATACATTGTAGACCTTTTTATTATGTGCCCTCACTTTCCATTTAAAAGATAATGTATTTCACGTTTGTCTATTGTGTATTTGGATCTGACGTAAAGGAGGAGAGCCATATGGATTTACACAGAAAGGTTAAAATAGTGAGCAAATGTTGTGTGTGTGGGAGTGTGCATCCTCCTTGGTGCTGTGTTTATGTTCCAGTCTGTACTGAACCACTACACTTTTGACTTTCATCCTTGGCCCAACATGCTGTACTTATAGAAAATATGCTGATATTAAACACAATCAGTAGTTGGTAAATAGATTGTGTTCTCGTGTTTGTAAATCTGACTCTGCAGCCATGAAATGGAAATAAAAACATGAACATCAACTGGGGTTTTGTGAGCAGACTACATGGAATTATTTTGGTTGTAAATGGTGACTTTTGCTCAAGAGTCGACTGTTTTAAAAGGCCGTTTCTTAAAAATTGGCCCAAAATGACCCATTACAGGTGTTGATAGTTTTATGCATTGTGCATGCTTCTTCACTTTGTTCTGATTAATTTTCAAAATTAAAACTTTTTTCCTTTTCCTTAATGACCGTATTTTTGTGTGCAAATTCAGCATTTACATTTTAGTTCTCAGCAACAAGCCGTAAGTGGTAAACTACCATCTACCGCTGAAAAAACCTGTTTCTTTGCTGTGAGTGCTCATAATGAATTAAAAAAGAATCAATATTAACCATAAATATTTTTCACAATAATGAGCAAACATTGTGTTTTCTCTATAAAAATTGATTTTTTAGTCCATTTATCAGTGTTTCTCAAACACACACATACATGTTCTCCACATACTTGAAGGTTGGATTTTTCTGTTACACGTGTTTTCATATTTCCTTTTGTTCTGGTATCGGCAGTTACTGTAGATGAATAAAAACATAGTTTGGAAACTAAGGGTTGTGCAATCCACTCCATGGAGATTTAAATGCACAATTCATGAGAATCGCATAATTAGAAATTTGAAATAAGAGTAAGAAACTTTTGGTTTCAGAAGTTCTCATTATGAGTCCTAAAATGCATAGAAATATCAGGAGAATACAAAAGAGGATTTCTAGTTTCTCTCCTATTTGAAGCAACGTCCAATTGAATGAATTGACAGTAGTTATATCAAGAAAAGACTGATCTTTTGCCAAAGAACAAATTAACATTTGGGAGTCAAAATAATCCATTTAAGTTCCTTTTACTGGAGAGACTACAGCCTCTAAACGGCTGGAGTTTTTTATCGTGGCAGCCCGTCAATAATGCAGATTCAAAAGGGCCACCACGTGTTAAACACAAGCAACAGCCACTTTTTCCCATTCAATATTTGATGCATTTCCAGCTATTTCTGCCTGCAGTGATGCCAGCGGGATCAGGCAGCACCCCTGAAAAGCTCTGTGAAATTCTGATGATCCGCTTCCATAAGGCCAACTCAGTAATGGAGAACTTAACAGTCGGACATCTCGCAACCTTATTGGGTGTTGATGGAAGCAAAACAAGAAACTTTTAAAAACTACAAG
Source organism: Oryzias celebensis (assembly GCA_014656515.1). NCBI lineage: Eukaryota > Metazoa > Chordata > Actinopteri > Beloniformes > Adrianichthyidae > Oryzias > Oryzias celebensis. The sequence continues at coordinate 46,179,035 of BNCR01000006.1, read as the reverse complement.
AACAAGGATGGCCTGTCTTTCTATTTTTGGCTGGTTGACTTGTGATAACGGCGTCTACTATGCCATGTTTTTGTCATGATAATGAGACATACATGTCATTATCATGAAATGACACATTTTGTTTTATTGTGATAACAAAATAGTAGATGTCGTAATCACAAGATAACAAATTATGCGATGTTGTCATCTCAAGATAAAAAACGTTATATCAAGATAGCAAGATAGTAGATGTCGTTATCATGAAATACATGTTTTGTGAAGTTGTTGCAAATCAACTCATGAGAAAACAACTTTCTTTTTGTTGTTATAACAATATTGTAGATGTCGTTATCACAAGATAACAAATTTCATTAAACTACTCAGCAGCTTAATAGCGGATTACTAATGCTCGTTAATGTCTTATTAGCAGTTCATTAAGAAATATTTAAATGTATTTATCAGAAGTTTATTTAAACTTGTAAGTCATTTGTAAGACTTTAACAAATGCTATAATTAATATATGTATCAGCAGCTTAATTACACCATAATAATACTTGTTAATGCCTTATAAGTTATATAAGTAGCTTATTTAGAACTCTTATTATAAAGCGTCACCCACATTTTTTGACGTTGTTATCATGAGAAAACAACTATCTTTGTGTTGTAATAATGAGATAGTAGATATCATTATCACAAGATGACACATTTTCAAACATCTCGTTGTCGGTCAGTGTTGTCGGTCATAAACAATATTCTAATCAGCCGTCGTCATTTGAGAAGGTTGGCTCAGCTACAGCAGCACAGGCGGCTGCAGTTCAGTGACCCTACAGTTGTCAATCAGTGACCAGATGAGGGATCAAGCTGTCTACATGGTTGCAGAATGATGCTTGAGAGGTGCAGGTTGGAAGGACTGCATGTCACTTGGCAATTGGTCTGTTATCTTGAAAAAAAGACTTGTTTTCTCATCATCACAAGATGTTAGCACAAGAAAAATGCGAGCATTTAAAAAAAAAAAAGCAAGGTAGGTCATTCATCTGCAAAACAAACAATTTTTAAAACATTTTAGATCACTTTGTGGCTCTCATAAATGATGTGTTTGGTGTGACTCCATCATATTCTCTCTGCTCCACGGGCTGTATACGAGAACTGGACTGACGCCGCCACCCTGGCTTTCCAAACAGGAATCACTGGTGGAAAATTGTAGATCCAATGAAATAAAGAAATGTTCGTCAAGTAGTTTTAAGAGTATTTTTTCAACAAAGAAAAAGAAGCATGCTGAGGAAAGCATGTAGAGGTCTGCAGAACTCTGAAAGGATGAAGGGGCAGTGGCCCTTTATACAGTGACGCAAACAAACTAATCAAAAACTTAAGATGGGGACGTAAGGATTCATATCATATCACATGGACAAGACGTTCTGACAAAGTCAAAATGTTGTGAAAATCATCATCAAAATGTGCTGACAAAAAGAAAAGAAATCTTGAACTATCTAAGCTGGAAACTGTACACAAAGATCAGTCTGAGTAAATGTCAAGACATTAGAATTAAGTAGAAAGCCAAAGTGTATGATTTCCATCACAACACCCACTGGTTCCAAGAAGATGAAATCCCATAGACTTCTATTAAGAAATAAACAGCTGTTACTCTCTTATTCTATTTGTCAGAAAAACCCTTCTTGCTCTGATACATTAGCAACATGTTGTTGATAATCCTTTTTTTTCATATCTTTTTTTTTTATTGCAAGTTATTCAAATTCTAAAGTGACCAATCAGATGCCTCAATGAATGTATGATTCGAAACGTTTGATTGACAAATGCTCTGAGTCTGCTTTCAAGTGGTAGGGGTGTGGCCTTCCAACAAGCTAAATCCTGGTTGGTGAGGGTGGTTGCCATAGAAACATTGACTTAAACTGACTTGGATCAGTCATTGCTTACTGACATTGTCTGGATCCAACATGAAGACGTTTGATTGCAAGAAAATAGTGAATGAATTGACTTAATTTGGTCAAAGACCATTTTCTATGTCTGACATCACACTTCTTTTTCACTAAATTATTACTCACGCAATTATCTTCGGGAAAGTCGTTTGCTAGAGATCTAAAGGGCAATATGCAGTCTGATAGGTTTGTCTATGGGATGCATAATGCATATCTATAGCTGTGAGCGTTGAACTATCCATGATTTAGATACCTAATGGATGTGTCTGTGTCAAGTGGGATGTCGTCTCCTTTGGTGTTGCCTCTGTTAGGTCTACCTCTGTTCTAATGTGGGCACTTTTGGGTCCAAAGCTGCCACAAAATAATTCATGTTTAGAAGAAAAAGCACAGCAAACATCAGGTGTAAATGATCTTACCATTATGACAGCTTACTGCTCCAGTTGTGTGTGGAGCTGCACAGCAACTCAGGACAGTTTGCTAATCAATCTGGTTTGATCTTCCTAAAAATTTTTTTTATCCTATTTTCATTTCAAAGCAAATGTTGTTTGATTATGAAAAAACAAATTTTCACACATTTAGCTGCTTAAATTAAAGTAAAGTGGAACTTTCATGATTAAAATTAAGATTTCTGATGTAAAAAGCTGAAATCTGCTTTAAAAGTAAATACTTTTTAATGTCATTGTACCTGTAACAATGACAAAGAAAGATCTATCGATTAAAAAAACAAAACAAAATATGATTGTGGTTTTAAACTGTAATTCAAATAAATTCAAACGTTACTACATTCGCTTTCCTTTAAATTAATTTTGTTTAAGGTTTTCTCAAATAAACATAACTAGAAAATATATAATCTACAGCTACTTTCTGTGGGAGGGCAAAGAATTAAATGTTTATGGAATTAAATGAGCGCAGCGTTCTCCATTTAGATTCAATGATGCCCTGAGGGGATGTTTCTCCAACCTGTCGGCTTCCTGTTGCCATGGCAGCATTATGTCAGTGCGGCTGCTGCGTGTGCAGGCATGTGCGTGTTATGATGCTCACCGGTGAAGCTGCAGGGGTTGGATGAGGCTATTGACCACTGACACCATCATGACATTACCCGCTGTCGCTGCAGCGCTCGTGGAGATCAGGAAAAACATGCCTGCTGAACACAAACACAGGAAGAGATGTGGAACCAAGTGAACATCTATTTGAAACATCAAAGCTCTTTTTAAAAGAAAGAAATAGGTCTACTGGGAAGCTGTGTGTCAGGGTTGTTGCAAAACTGGGATATGCAACAGCCAGCAGGAAAAACACAGTCAAGGAAAGTAGTCATTCTTTAATGCAAAGTGTTGGATAAACTACAAATGTGGTTTGAATTCAGGTCACTTCAAAAACCACATTTTTTTGGTTTAAGCCTCAGACACAACTGTATTTACAGCTGGATACCGACTGTGTGCAAGGCAAACAAATCTGTACGGCGCACGCAGGTGACCCGCATTAAATCTACGACCGCTCGGTGAGCCTGTTGAACAAAAATGCGCATTTTTTCCTACGGGCATGCTGTGGGGAACAGGTTGTAGCGAACACTTAGGGTGACTGGCAAAATCAATTGGTTCGGTCAGAGTCCACTTAATCTGTTTTGGGTTAAGTCCGTTTGCGTCTACTGGAGAACTCTGTTTCCGCTTGTAAACAAAACCATGTGACTAACGATCTCTTCGGTCATTGGCCAGAAAGTACGAGGGCGGATCAAAACAACAAGAGAAAGATGGAGTCCTCATCAGGATAGTTAACTTATAAAAACGTCATGTTTCAATTGCCGGTTTTTAACGTCTGGAACAATTTGTACTTGTTACTTTGATACGGCGGAGGAATGCTGCAAGGTGGTTACTGGGAAGAAGATGTGCCGTGTGTGCTTTAATGTTAGCAGTTATTGAGGAAAGGTAAGCATGTCAGAAGCATTTTCACCCGTGTTAAAATGCACCTTCTAACAAGTAAACAGTTGGACTAGTTATTTCCTCTTTGATCACATGACATTCAATGCTTTACATTTATCCACGGCTCACTGGTGGCTTCAGTCCTAATATGTTTGTATCACGTGACTTTCGGCTACAGTGGCCATTTTGGTTCAGTTATTCTGCTCCCAGAGTGCTTTGTATTCAGACTAAGGAGTCTCAGAGCAAACCGAAGCTCAGTCCAAACCGAGACCATATCGAAAGATGGGTCCCAGAGCGGTTCCTGATCCTGGACTAGGGTTTGCTTTGGTGTATTCTGACTGAAAATTATTCCGGATTATTGGGGTAAACAAACTCTGGTTCACTTTACGCAGACCAAATGTGTCCAATCTGAATACACCCTTAACCCCGTAAAGCCTGAACCATTAAATAATTGACAGAAAATTCAAATTCTTTGGATTTGGAGCCTTTATAGGTCCCTCTGAACAAACAAGCAAAAGATTTTTTTTTTGTACATATGAATTTAATTTTCAGGAGAGAGTGGAAACAAAGGGGTAATGGGAAATAAGCAGATGCTTACTTCACGCCAACAGTCCCGCCCACAACGAACTTTAGAGCAGACAAACCAATAAAAATAAATAAAAAAAAGCCTCATCTGACACAGCAAGGATCAGAGGAGGAAAATCTAAAGGAAATAACTTTCTACACAACTACACTTTTCATTTAAAACAAAGCTTTGACCCAACAAGCACAACCAAGAAAGGAAAGTCAGTAACTGTCATCTCCTTTGCGCCCACTTGCAGCTGCCCTGACCTCGTTATTGTTGTCGTTTTTAGCGCACGCTGAACCATAACGCACATACACAACCTTCTGTGAGAGCTCGCATAAGAAGCCTCGTCAGCATCCAGACATGGCTGCTCCAACAGCACGTTTGAGTTGTTAGTTAAAAAGAGGAACATCCGCCATCCATCAGTGGTGATATTCAGTAGAACAGAATAGTAACAATCCTTCAATTATTTCACTGTTTTCCAGGATGTTCCCCTGTGAGTTTACCTCAAAACATGAGAAATGTAGGTCTCAGAAAAAAGCCTGGAGGAGCTGACTTAAGGAGCTGCAAATAATAAGCATGTTCATTCATGCAAAAGCTAAATCATAAAGAGGCGTAATTGGGATTTTTCTTGTATAGATACAGTGAATTTTTTGAATTCCTTCAAAAGCAGAGAGCCTTTGAGTGGATGCAGATCTGACACCACAACACACACCCACACACGTGAGCTGCCCTTGCTTTTATCTTCATCTCTGACATTTGCTCATAAATAAAGAATCAAGTCCCGTATAGACTTTCTGAGCTCCAGGCATTTAGCGCAACACTCGTTCCTAATGAACGGCGTCTAAGCCTGGGAGGCACAAAACACACCACTTTTACTTTCAAGTGTTTTTTTTTTTTACCTGTCGTTGTTGTGTTCGTCTGGGTGTTCATGAGCTTCTTTTACAATATTTATTTGTGAATCTGGCTTGTTGAAGCACAGAAACTCACTAGCGGTATGAGGCTTTGTCCAAAAGCTGAACATTTTAATGTATTCTTGGAGACCTCTTCACAGGAGATCCCCTCAGAGACATTCCACTACGGATTTAGCATAACTTCTTATTTAATTAGGGTATGTATTACACGTGGGACAGAGTGGGGTTTGAGGGTAGGCTGGAGCATCGTTCACATTAGTGCAACATCGAAACATGCCTACACAAACAAAACGATTGCTTTGTGTTAAAGGCAGTACAAGCTTTATTACTGTCAGTATTCAAGTAAAAGGTGCTGTTGTGCAACGTACACACCGGGCATATGATGCACAATCATGAATACCCCAAACCCACTTATAGTCGATGGTGTTCACACTGAACTGTTGCTACCTGATACTAGTGTGTGTACTCACAGTTGGAAGAAGTTTGGTGTGAAATGTCAAAACGGTGTGAATCTGACACGAACCTCAATAAATGTCTCTTTCATGATCAATTTTCTTTTTTTTCCTAACAGTTTTTCTTTTCCGTGCATTGAAACAGACGCCATCCGTCTGTCACTACCAAACCCGAGTCTCTGATAGGTCAAAGTTCAACTGGTTTAATTTTTAATTCAATGGTTTTGTCTTTGGTCTTAAAAACGTAAGCAGCAACGCGGGAAGGCAAGAATTTTGATGCGGACGCCCAAAACACACGTCCATGTTCACATAAACTTTTCATTGGAAGTGGTCGCTTGAATGTGTGTTGCCAAACTGGATTTTTTTAAATTCAAATTGATTGATCGTGATGGATCAGGAGCAGATAAAAACACGCCGTTTGAAAAAGCTCAAGTTCGTGATGTAGCAACTGACATGGGTGAACTAAAGTCTCCCTGCTCCTCCTCGCCACCTTATTTACGTCTTCATTTTCCTCATCTAAGCTGGTATTTTGCTGAAAACTGTATGGCTGGATAGCTCCAACATTGCTCTCCATTTTTTTTGCGCAACTAATATTAGCTTGGGGCTATTAGCTTGCACAGGATTGCGCAAACAGAGCTCTTAGCGACGGGGAGGGTAAGGAGGCGGGGTTACAGTTGGAGAGGGACTTTAAACATGATGTATAAATAGATTTTTAATTGTCAAAGAATGAGTTTAAGTTCTGACACCATGACTCAACTACAAGACAATAAGAGAACCTTCTTTGAGATGTATCAATGGAGACATAAAGAGACATTGTTGACTGACAGAGACGCAAACATCAGGGGGGTGTCATGTGGCAAACCTTCATCCAGATCACTTTATCATGGAAGAACACACCAGCCCCCACTTACTAGCTGATGGGGAGTCAACTATCTAAAGATCACAGATCTCTTTCACCTGTTTAGACCTGTTCATGACTCCTCTGCCCCTTTGCTCTTTTCATCTTTTTCTGGTTTGTTTCACCAGAAATCATTCCTTTCCCATTAAAGACATTTTCACTCTACATTCTTCCGCCTTAGTTGATGAGGGTTTACTTGTTTGGGTGCTGCAGGTTTTGGGCTGTCCGGGTTTGTGAAAGGTCATAGAGATGAGCGGCTGCAACTTAAGAGGAGTTCAGGTGTGTCTTGCAGTTCTCCTGACGCTAGTACGGCCACTTCAAAGGACATAATTAAAATGGAATGCACCATTGTTGTGCATCTAGCAAACCTACAGAGAATAATTTGTAAGAATAATGTAAGTTATATGAACTTCTGATGCACGGGTAATGCTGTCGTACGGTTCCCTTGCACCACATTCTGCCTGTTTTAAAGGTGGGAGTACTGGCTCTTTACTGGCAGCATGAAAATATCCATGCACGAGGTTTGCACGCATATAAACACGCCATTCAAAATTCTCTGACATGATCAGACTCATTTGGATCAAAATTTCCTTCCGATTGAGATGAGGGGGTTGTGCCGATTGTTGATCCGATCGTGGTGCATGCAAACTCTTATTCTGTTCTGTGCGATCTCCAGAGCTCCATGCCTGCGAGCAAGTGAGTGTGTTTTGCAGGGATGTTGTGTGCTCCACAAGGGGCTTTACAATGCAGAAATGGTGCTCTGCACCCAGAGCAGTGCTCTGAAACCATCCAAGCAATCAATAGACTCTATGCACGGATCTGTGTGACGTTTTTCCGGTTTAAAATGAGACCGCTCTTTTATTTCCGGCTGTGGCTAACAGTATGTATCGACTTAGCAAATCTCTGTGTACCATTCCTGGTATTGTCTCATTTTGGTTATTTCTTACATGGCCGATGTTTTTCACATGTGTTTACGTGCGACCAGCATAAATAATGATGGAAATTCACATTGGCCACACGTAATCCGTGCAGCAAAGACGCACATTGCTGCTTTGCATGTATTTTAAGTGCATTAGCAATTCTCAACCTTAGAAATGTACCTTCAATGTTTGCAATGCAGGATGACACAAAAAATGTCAATCCTTTTTGCCTTTTATTTTGGGATGTTTTGCTAGAAAGACGAACAATGCGCTTAACATTATTTATAGTGACTCTGGGTAACTCCAAAGAGATCTTATCAACTCCAAATACTCCACTATATCCATGTAAACAACATTACTGGAAATGATTGAGCGGTCAAGGGCCGAACGCGGAAGTAGGTCGTGCATAGAGTCCAAGTGCAAACGGATGGCACAGACTGCTTCTACTCTTGATTGGTGAACTCCTAAGAACAATCCTCTCCCACCAGTCTTTACTCCTCAGATTCATCCAGTGGCTCCTTGTCTTTGGTGGAGGAGAAACAATAATTTAACTAAAGAATAAACTTTTGTCCCCCCCACTTCCATCATCTCCAAATGGGAGTGTCCAGGAAGATTTCCAGTTCCATCATCCTCTAAAGAAAGCAGTCTAAAGACAGAATGATGTGTGACTTCAGTTTTAATGGAATAATTTATTATTTAATAGTTTTTTTTGGGGCCAGTTTCCGAGTCATTTGATTTTAAGTATCTACCGATACCGAGTTCCGATCCGATACTTTTGTAAAACATTTAAAAAATGAACTAATTTAATCAAGTTTTAAAAAAGTTCAGGCTGTCCCACATTTTTATTTCATGACCTTCTTTTATCATGTAACACTTCTGTGAAGTAACAATCACGTTAAAAAAGTACAACTTTTACCTCGGAAAAAAATTAACTATTATCAAATAAATATAGGTGACAGTTAGTCATGTGAGAAAGTTGAGAGATTTTAGCTTTAATATCTTCAGAACTATTGAACTGTTTAACCAAATGTGATTCATATTTACAAAAAATTCTTAAAAATGAAAGATGACTTTGTTGTAGCATGAAAATGATGATGAGTTTTCATAATTATCATGATATTGTTAAAAAACATTTGTTATTTATTTATTTTTATGACTAAAGGATTCTTTTTTAAACTCTGAAGACATCTTAAAATGTCACATTTTGGGTTTTATTACCACAGTAGTAAATTTACTTAGGGTTCTGTCAGAGAAATATAAAGGCATATCAAAGAACAGCTCAGGTCTTACGGGGTTCAATCGCAGAGCTCGCACTGACCACGACTAGGAGCTGCTGTGCAGCTGTCTCACTGTCGGCAGCACAGAGAGCTTAACATTGAAACGAAGCAAAAACCCGATCTCTTTTTTGTTGAAAGGCATTTGTACATTGTTGTTTGTGTTAAGGCAGGCTGATAGAGATGCTTGTTGTGAGTTTAAATGTGTTTAAAACGTCATGTGACCGGATCGGGACGGGCCTAAACTTAAACCACTGGCTGATTTAAAACAATGGATGGAATCTTTTTAACTGTTTTATGATTACCAATTATCTCCCATGCATTATATAGATCATCGCTTGCTGAATTGTATAACCTGTTGGTTAACGTGTGTTTGAGTGGATTTTTTTCTTTCCTTTTAGGTTTAAAAAAACGGTTAATGACAGTTTTAGTCTATTTTATCCAAAGGTGTACCTAAAACAAGTTTTTGTGCCAAAGAAAAAGTTGGTTCAGTATCCGGTCTATTTAATTTCCTTTTATTGGTTCCTTTTGAAGTAAAACCAATACCAGGGCTTTTAATTAAGGGGGGAGGGGGTGGGGTGAAATAACGGAAAATTCACATGACATGCCTGCATCTCGCTTACCTCACCCTTACTCACCCTTACGTGTTGTGTAAGTGTTTACCACAACCTGTCACCCGCAGCATACCCATAGAAAAAATGTTTATAAACATTTTCATTCTCACCAAGCGGTCTACAACCTTGGTTGTTTGTGTGGGCCACTTGGTTTTCCAGTGCAGGTTTGCCCATTGTTTTGCCCGCAGAAAACCAGTTGTGACTAAAACTTAAGAAGATCTCAATGGTTCTGTGCATTTCGTTTTCTCGTGCCTGGTTGGAGATTAGTATTATAGTATTAAAATCAATACTTGGGTATTCTTAGGCACTGAGCAGCTTTAAAACTGTACATGTGTTTACAGGCAGTCTGAACCAGAAGAACTGGGGTAAGAAGTTTCCGTCCTGCAACGCTGCCAAACAGTCTCCTGTGGACATTGAAGAGATCTTCACTCAGGTCACGCTGCAGTTCCAGAACCTACAGCTAGAGGACTGGCACAAACCAACGTCAGACTCCACCACCATCCACAACAATGGGAAAACCGGTATGTTGATGAGCATCAATCACTGCACGATCTTAGGGTTTTTTTATTCTTTAAAAGAACATTTTCCTCATAAAAGTTGTGTCCCTTTTTTAACTTGTGAGGCAACCAAAAGCCCTCTCCTTTCTACTTCTTATTTTCTTGGGTGTCTTTTTAAATATGTTTTCAAAAATGTGCTTAACTGTTTGGTTGAGCTGGCAATTAAAGGGTGAACTCTTAACTATTTTTTACTTCATGGCCAGACTAAAGCTCTTCTGGAGGCAGGCTGCCTGTGGCACATTCTGTAGGGATGATGCTGACATCCTGGTGCTGTAAAGCAACAATATTTTAATCCCCGACTGTGGAAAGAAGCTTAACTTTTCAAACGTGGAAAAAAAAAATACTCTACAACCCAGAGGTTAATGATGGCGAGCAGCAACTGGGATTTAAAGAGGGAGTGAGTCGGATGAAGAAAGAGACTGTGTAATTGAGAGACAAGCATCCAGAGGGAGAGCAGTCCACAAACATTGTGTTGTGAAGGAGACAGGATCAATGCTGGGAGGCAGGGATGGAACTCAGAGGCAGCAGCATTATAGGGGAAAAGAGAGCTGCGATGTGAAGAGATGCTGAGTGATGCCTGGACTTGTAAACGCATCAAAGCTCTCTGTGAAACAGTTTCTCCATCATCTCTTCAGTTTAGCCTGGGCCGCTGCCTTGTGCTTTCATCAAGCCAACGCTCCGGAAGTTAAATAAAAAATATTTCATCAAATAAAAGTAATTATTCACTTTCTCATTTATTTTGCATGCCATTCATAAGAACGTTCAGTTCTGCAGAACTTGATGTGTGGTTCATTTGTTAGATCCATTTTCATTTTTTTCAACCTGCAACTCAACTGACGACATATACAGTGGTTAAAAAGCACTTTATACCTTTCTTGAAGGCCCAAAAAGTTTTACAGTAACATGAAGTGGTTTGATAACACTAGTATGTTTGATATTTATTTAATTATGTATGTAACATTTCTAAACAATGGGAAGATCAGCCCCTTGAGATGGCACATCTCGTTTTCGAGGGGTTCCTCTTTAGGCAGATAACAACTGAAAAAAGAAAATAAAAAAAGACAGAATATGGAGTAATTTACAAACAAAGAAGTAGCTAAAATAGAAATAAGTATATAGCCAACACTTGCATGCATTCACATTCACACACATACATACCAGCTCTCAACTTTCACCCCCCCATCATTATTCATTTGCCAAAACAAATTCGGGTAGCGCACTTTCAGATGAAGGGGTGTGGCCTTTCAACAAGCTAACTCCTGATTGGCGAGAGTGATTGTCACAGAAATGATGACTCGACCGGCTTGGACCAATCACTGCTCACTGACGTCGTCTGGCTCCAAAAAATGGTGACTGAATTGTTTTTATTTTGTTGGAGCAAAAGGAACCATATTTCCCGCACTAAAAGCCTTCATTTTTCCAAAATAAACGACAGTGCACATACTGATGTCGCAGAGATTTTGAGATATACATGGCGCTCTGGCAAAATGTCGGTCTGTTATTTTTAGAAGTTGCATACAGATTACTAACGTGGGTATCGTGTAGCGTGTTGGACCAGGTTGTTTATGTTACTGAAAAGCTTTAGAATTAGCATAGTCACAACAATGTTTGTTTTAACTGAATCAATCTGTATGTTTGTGCTACATGCAATGTTTGGAGTTACAGGCATTGTGAATATACTAACGCTTCTAATGTGGCTAACGTGTAGCGTGTTACACAAAAGTTTTAGAATTATTGTGAACTCAGTTAATAAAGTCTGACTGATAATCCCTAACTTTATTGCCTCACTTAACGTGCCTTACAGTTTGGTGCGCCTTTCATATGACATAAGCACAAACATAGACCACTAACATTGTGCCCTATAGTTTGGAAAATTCAGTGTGTTTGTTTTTATGTGTGACGTTACACACGGTAAATTTGCTTCTTTACACCATATTTACTGCTTCAACACCATCAAAGTTGGGTTTAAGTGCCTGTTAAGGAACTTCACTTCACCCTGTATGTGATTCCAGAAGCTCCGTCACTCCTGCTGTCTTTGCAGGAGTAACACTCATGTTACATAACTGCTCTGCTGGAGACTCATGGGCACTGCCTCTGAGTTCCAGGAAAGTGGAGGCTTTTAGAGTTTAAAATAAAAGTGAACCGCCCTAAGCTGTTGTTTGTCCTTATGTTCTGGGTGTTTGGAAATGTACAAAACCGCTTTCAGTTTTTACACTCAGTCTGACAGAATGACACAAGCTCAGTACTGGTGCATTAGCATGTGGCTAATGGGGTTAGCATCCCGCTAATAGCTATTTGTGCATTGGTCCTCTCAACTGCCTATGGTCAGGGTCACCTTATTTTTAAATAAAAGTTGGTTTAGTAAGGATGTGACGAAGATACTCTTTAGCTAAAACAGTCAGTTAAAAATGCTAAATACCTTCTACAAAATGGGTCTTTAACTGACATATTTTGCATTACTAAGCACAATCCAAGTACTGTATTTAAAATGCTATGAAATACCTCCAGAATAAATTGAAGTTTGTATGGATGGAGGATTAAATTCTGCTAAAAAATAAAATATTAGACTGGTGAGTTCTTGTTGTTGGTTAAGATAAATTTGTTATCTTCTGGTTTGTCTTGAGGTGCAATTTTATTAATTGTTTCTGAAGAGCAGGTTTAAAAGATAGAAATGCAACCACAAGGGGGCACAATCCAGTGCTTTTGTGTGCCGATTACATAAAGGCACACATAACCTGATATGTCTATAAGGTTATGTAAACGTAAGAGATGTTTTTGTTTCCTAACACTGGCATATCCTGATTGATTTAGAGAAGGAGATTAACTATGAAACAAAAACAGATTGAAATTTAATATCTTAACCTAAAAAAAATCTGAATTATTTTGCTGAAAGCCTTTGCTTATCTATGTTTTTAACTGTACTCAAGTGTTCCAGTCATGTACAGAAAAACAAGGTGCATAAAACCATGCAACATGCTTTCAAAAAACGTATGTGAGAGAATGGTCCACTTTCAGGAACTAATTAAATTCTTCGGGTAAAGAGACATTTCAATCCAACAATTAGATGCACTGATTATGGTTCCAAATGGTTTTGTGAATTTTAACTAATTGAGAATCAAATGATTTATGCATTTTTATTGTAAAAGTATTACGCAGAACTTAAAGGTGTAACATGTTTTTCAGTCTGACACTTTTGAAAAGTACACAAAAATGGCTGACCACGTGATCCAACTATTGAAATGTATAGCGATGGACAAACTACCTGTGACATCACCCATAGAAAATGCCTTACCTTTGGTTCCAACGAAATGGAGTCAATTCAGTCGCCATTTTCTGTGATACGGACTTCCCCATTTTGGAGCCAGGCGCCATTAGTGAGCAGTGATTGGTCGGTGTGAGTCAACATTTCTATGGCAACCACTCTTGCTAATCAGGAGTGAGCTTGTTGGAAAGCCACACCCCTTCCATTGAAAGTTGGCTCGGGAGAATCCGTTAATCAAACCTTTTGAATGTTGGAGGTGGGGCCAACGGGCACCAGATGTTTTTACTGAGGCATCTGATTGGTCAGTTTTTAACCTTAATAACTTGCAATAAAGAAAATGTTTTATGAAAAAATTGTTATTATAAAAACAAGTTAAAAAGAGATACTAAAGCAAGAAAGGTTCTGACAACTAAAATGGGTGATAGCTGTTTATTTCTAAATAAAAGTCTATGGGATTTTGGCTTTCTGGGACCAGCGGGTACTTCCTGTTTGGGGCGCATGGGGGAAGAGGATAATACGTTCAGTTCTAATGGACTGTCAATGAATCCAACTGACCCGACTTTGGAATTTTGTATTTTTCAATGTTGACGGTCAAAGTAACGTATTGCACCAAGTATTCAGGGAACACAACAAACATGCAAAATCTTTTTTTTTAAGGTTGTAGAGTTCAGGGATTTTTTTTATGCTTTGAGAGATTTCTGATTATTAAATGAAACATTTTTCATGTCAGAATTTTTATGCTCTGAATAAAAGTTAAACAAAAATATTGATCATGTACTTTGGTCAAGAAAAGTAAGTAATATTGGTCTATCTTTTAGTGAAGAGAAAACATTTTTTTAGAACTGCATAGATTCAGGATTTATTGATAATTGTTTTATAATCGAATCGTGGCCTCCTGTATTGTAACGGCCTAAAGATTCCTACCCTGAGTGAATTCCAGTGTGAAAGTGTCTGTGCATCAAGTCCAGACATTTCCATTCCAAACTCCACTGTCAGTGGTGTTTTAGCTACGGTAAGTGGCAGTAAATGGGAATGACAGCAAGTCAGACACAAAGTGGTGGACCATGTACACTGACAGTAGGGTCAGAGAATGCTGAGCAGAATAGTGCGCAGAGGACACTGACTTTCAGCAGAGTCAGTCACTACAGACCTCCAAGCTTTATGCGGCCATCAGAGAACAGCTTTAAGGAGCTTTATTTAATGTAAAGCTCCTTAAAGCTGTTCCATTTAAGCCACACATAAGTGTAATGCAAAGGTCACATGCAGAGGTGTAAAAAAACACCACCACTGGACCTTAGAGCAGACAAGATGCTGTGAATGGACGACCAATCAGCCCAGTGTAGTTTAGTGGTGAGGAAGGTCGACAGTATGGGGTTATTTTATGGAGATGAGCACTGCCCTTTTATGTCACTTTTGCATTATCCCCGTCATGTGTTGTCTACAGATTTTCAGTGTTGCCTAGAACTAGATTGCGACATTACCAATCCCTGGTAATGGATTGGCCAGAGTGACATCATAAATATGACTTTTGTTTAGAGGCTGGAGAATGGAAACTGAAGATATTTTCCATCCGAAACAGAAATGGAAAAGGGCTGCCTGGAGGCTTTTTCTGTAACAACTTTAAAATAATCCCAGAGGATGAGCATCAGTGTTCTTTCTAACAGTTTGATTTGATCTATTTATTGAAAGCTGGAAAAACAAGGCCCAGCAGTTTCATCATTGCCTTAATGTTATGCTTTGTTGTCATTCGACACAACAAAAATCATGAGTGCCACACACAGGAAGACGTCCTTGGAGTTTTGGACCATCTACACAAGCTGGCCCACTTTGAGGTTCCATTCTACGGTCATCGAAATTCAGCCCAAACAGATATGCTCTGTGCAAAGTGAGCCCAAACAATCAAAAAGTGTCTTTTGTTCCTGTGACATAAACTCTAAATACTTCATCATAGAAGAAGATTTGAGGACAATCCTCTCCTGTTCTAAAACCCCTGTGATGAAGTCCCAAAGTGATGTTCCTAAAGCCATGGATGAGCCAGTCAGAACTGATCTTCTAGAAGAGTGGTTAAACATTCACATAAACACCTGTTGAAAATGTTAACTCTGCAGAGTGTGAATGGTACATCATGTTCTAAAGTGTATACATTTAAATAAGCCAATACATTTAAAACATTTAGTGTAAGCGTTTAAAGCTGTAAGTCCTTCTAAGTTAGTCACCATACCTAGAGACATGGGTATCAACACATCTATACTCAACTGGCTCCTGGACTTTCTGACCAACAGGCCTCAGCATGTTCAGGTTGACTATCACCCACTATCAGCTATGGCACTGGAGTACCACAAAGTTGTATGCTTCGTCCTCTTCCGCTTCTCTCCCTTCATCTTTTAATGGAAACCTGTACATAGCTCCAATAAAATTATTACGTTTGCAGATGACACCAACCTGCAGCTCAACACTACAAAGACCAAAGAACTCATTGAGGACTTAAGGAGACAGAAAGAAAGCACACATGTACACTTGTCTTCATTAATGGGGAGCTAGTGGACTGTGTTCCGTGGTTCAAATTCCTGGATTTCTACTTTTCTGAGGATCTTTCCTGGATTACTATCAACTCCAGACTAGTGTAGAAGTCTCACCTTTTTCTAACGGGTTTAAAGAAGAACAAGTTTCTACCGATGCACAATGAAGACCATCCTGACTGGCTTTATCAGTGAGTGGTGTTGGAACTGCACCGCCAGCAGAGGGTGAAGATAACTGTCCAAGACATCATAGGAGTTCCACTTGTTGGGATCAAGGACATTCACAGAATGAAGGACCCCTGTCACCATACCCATTAGGTGTTTACCCTCCTTCCATTTGGGAGGCGCTTTAAGTTGTTTTGCACCAACTTTTTCCCCACACCTGTTTCTTTTGCCAAACCATCTCTACCAGGTCACCCCCCAATGACTGCAACTTTATTTTCAATGTGCGTTTCCCTTTTGGAAATATTACTCTCTGTGAACAGTTTACATATGTAAACTGGCTGTCATGCAATATCCTCATTGTGTACATCTAACTCATTGCACTCATGGTACATACTGTATTTTATGTAACATTAAGGGGCACTTAGAATACTTAAAAACCAATGATGGTCCTCATTAACAGAATATGGTTGTGTTTTCTGATCTGGTAGTGTTGCTTCAGTACAACTTAGGTAAACTACAAAACCACACTGCTTGATAGAGCATTTTGGGTTTTGTAGTCGCAAATTTGACGGAGTGATGTGGTTTTCACGGTTTGATTTCACTGACTGTCATCTGTGCGCATTAAGGTCTAAATAAGGTCTACAATACATCCTTCTCTGTTCCTTTTTTTTTACATATTCGATTATTTCAAAGTATACAATACCTACTTTTCTGGCATAATCAGGTCAACAGGCTCTTTATACTGTCAAATACTCTTTGCATTCTGTTTATAAATTGTATTTTTTGTATTGTTTTTACTTGTCAAATATTTCTTTTTTTATATCAACTAATTGTAGTGAAAATTCCCTTCTGGTTTGATGCATTGGACTGCAATACATTTCACTCCTCATTCCCTCTTTGAATTTGTTTAGTGGCCATAAACGTGGGGGGCCAGTTCTTTGTCAGTGGAGGGGGGCTGACCTCCAGGTTTCAAGTTGCCCGACTTCTCTTCCATTGGGGGCGCTGCAATGCAACATCAGACGGGTCTGAGCACAGCCTGAATGGGATGAAGTACCCACTGGAGGTGAGGGGGGAACATGCACCCCATGTTACATTCATGTGTTGTTCAACATGACTTTTGTGTCTCTGGTCATAGATGCAAATCTACTGCTACAATCCCGATGACTTCCAAAGTCTGGATGATGCAGTAGAACAAGGTGGAAGAGTTGCTGCATTAGCGGTTCTCTTTGAGGTAGAAACTTTTATCTTAAGCTCTATCTTTGGCACCTTCTTGTCAGATCTTCCGCTCAAGATTTGATTTGTTTGCAGGTTAGCCTCGAAAACAATGAGAATTTCAGTCCCATACTGAGGGCCATTGACAGCGTCAGCAGGTTCGGTAGGTCAAAGTTGGACTAAAGTTGTCCCACATTTCTGACTTTTGGAAACTAAAATAAAACGGGTTGAACTGAAACTCCCATTGATGAAGGGTTAAGTGCGGGCACTTGCAGCAAGTCTGTAACTTTTTGGCTTTTTATTAAATAACAGGTTTAAGTCATGTCCCAAAATATGATGTCCACTTCAGGACTTTTCAGTATTTTCAAAAAATAGTGATATGTAATTTAGGAAAGTGCTATGAAAATTAGTTTTTGTTTCTGTTGGCTGGAAAAACATCAACAATAATTTTTGCTGCTTTTTTTAACATTTCAAAACCACTTTAATTAAAAAAAACTAATCATATTTTTTTTTTTATTCTTTGAAGGCTAAATGAAAAATATTTAAAATATAAGAGCTTAAAATAATTATAAAATGAGGATGGGCATCGTAAGAGGAAAAGAATAAAGGAATGCTATTCTTTTTTATGTCCATTTTACAAATATTTGAGATCATATTCATGATCAAAATATCTTTTAAGACAATTGAGAAAATCGGGCAACATATAACATGTCTGACTCCTGCTCCACGTGTGCAACGTTCTAATAGAAGAAAAGATAGTTGTATGAGCTTCACCAGGAGCAAACAAGTCTTCTGAAAACACTGGAAAGGAAAATACAAGACCAAGATGTTTTTATGCTGTTTATTTTCCCCATAAATGCTTTTTACATTGTAATAAAATGTGTTAAGACAGCAGCCCTACACTCATCTGATCATCTTTTTTCACCTTCCACTTTCAAGCTGTTTTTCATCAATGTCCTGCCTTTGTTGACAAAAGGCCTGTCCTTATTAGCGTCACATTGTGACTGTCAAGATACAAAAAAACATTCATACATCATTAAGACATTTATGTTTATATTTCATCTGAATGACATATAAAACAGTAATTTTACTGACTTACAATAATGCTGAAGACTGATTTCCACTGATCCAACTGCGTTGTCTTCGTTCCTTAATTAATCAGAATGTTTACATCATCTCTGCATCTGACCTCCGTTCCTCCACAATGTGGAGTTCTATTTCCATTCTGTTGACGTGCCAGTGTCAAAGAAAAGAAAGTAGAAAGGGAAACAGGTCCGGATTTCAAAATAAAAACTTCCATTGTACATTTAAGATACAAATGTATGAAACCTTATTTTAAATTTAAAGTTATGTGCCAACAAGATTAGGCATGTTTATTCTGCGGATAACATTGTAGTTCATTTTCGCAGTGGACGACAAAAGTTTAATTTTGGAAGAACAAAAACAAAACATAATTTATGATACAAACAGATTTTACAAGAATTCAGTGAGGAAGGAGAGGGCTCGGGGCCTGATCGCCAACGTTTTGGATGTTGATGACACGGAGGTAGCAGGACAAACCACACAATGAAGATGCAACGTAGATGGACCAATGTAAATCTGGGTTAACATTACTTATAGCAAAAAAGTTTGACTGTTTGTTTTTTCATTAGATTTGACTACATTTAAAAAAAAAATACCTGCAAACTCAGTTTCCTGCTGACCTTTACATCCCGTCTGTCTGATAGTGACATCCAGTTTGAATCTTTTGTTTCAGGTAAAAGTGCTTCAGTTGAAGCTTTCACACTGAGGTCCCTTCTGCCCAACAGCACTGAGAAATACTACATCTACAACGGTTCCCTGACCGCTCCACCCTGCTCCGAGTCTGTCCAATGGATTGTTTTCAAACACACTGTGGCCATTTCAGAAACTCAGGTCAGTGCATCTAACACAGTCTCCACAATGCTCCTGACATGAAGCAAACCCAAAGAACCAAATAATGTAGTTCTTTAAATGACCACTAGAGGCCAGATTCAGAAGGGAGCAATTTGTTATAGACTCCCAAGTTACCTTGTAATATTTTACACTAAAACTAAACATTCTTGCAGTTTTATCTTCTGTTCATGATGGGATTTACACAATATGAAGGACATGTTATAGAGAGACCTTTAGATGAACCAAAAAAGCCCCAGTAAAAGCAGTCACTCTCCACAAATGTGATGGCCTGTTATAATCTGCACTTAACAAATTAAATAAAAATAGCAAATTAAAGCTGAAAGCGGCATTGGATAGCCCACAGGCGCTACCCGTTGCCCTCGCTGCCCGTCTCTAGGCCCGAGTGCCCTAGCCTCTATGTGCCACTCCCGCCCTCTTTGCCCGCCTCTACGCACAAGCGCCGCCCTCATTGCCGTACTTTGATCCGACCTTACTTGCTAAGCAGCCACAATGCACCACTGCCCCCCCTCACTTTCTGTAAGGCTGGTCTAAGTTGTATGGGAGAAATTTATGTAAGAAGAACTTTTTTTTAAATTTTCTTTTCTGTTGGTTTTATCACCATAGCAACCATTTTATGTTTTGGTCGCCTTGTGATACCAAACAGATCGATGTAAGTTTCAGAAGAATCGTCAAAAGTAAACTTTTGAATTTACTTAGCAACGAATGTCATTCGCTAACCACGCCCACATTCCTAATTTGTTTGTGTCCGGTCCCATAATAATGTCCTGTTCTAGTCAAGGCTCAACATATATTAAATTTTCACAATATTTTATCAAAAAATGTGCGAATAATAACAGTACACCACTTTTGCTTTCTCGCCATGCACATGCCGTTCAAAATCTAATACTTCTAATTTCAACATTTCTTTTCACAATTGCATCCCAATGATGCCCAAGAAGTTACAAGACAATCGATAAAAATCCCCAGGATGAGTTTTCATTTGTAGCTGGTACTAAAGATGCTTTTTTTGTAGAAAATTCAACATGGCGACCTCTTCCCAAGGTCAAAGGTAGATGAAACTTCTGTGGTGGTCGTAGACTGCGGCTAGCGGCATGTTTGTGAAGTTTCGTGAAAATCGGAACAATCAAAGTGTAGCTTTGCCATATTGTGGAAAAGCGCAAGAAAAGCCAAACCTCACACAAACCGTGGGTTGTGTGGCCGTCCCATTATTGTGACCATAGTCTAAGGTGGAGGTTCATGGGTGTGGTGAAGGAAGAAAAGAGGGCAGTTGAGGAGAAAAGCATTAGGTGAAAGCGTTGATTCACCTCTAAAGGGAGCAGCTGAGGACAAAAAGAAGAATTCTTCTTAGTTGAGCTGTCATACAGAAGGAATTTCTGAGATTTTCCTTTGTTAGAAATGTTGGATCATAGAAGAAAAAAAAAAAAAAGAAATGTTGGATCATCAAATCATGCTGTCATGATCATGCAGCAATTTTAAATTATAAATCAAGGCAGTGTCCTCTGGTATGCTTGTCTAAGCCATAAAGAAGACAATCGGATGTTTGATTTCATCTTCACAGTTGAGATTGGATAAACCATGGCGGGCTCAGCCTGCCAGGTTGGTCGCCGTTTGCAGATCCAAAAATGTTACACCTGAACGTTGACTGGAAGTGACGCAGAGTGACAAGCGCACTCTAATTGTGTCTTTATTCTGCACAGAAGGACGAGTGACTGCATTTCATAGTCAGTGTTGCAGAAGCATAAAGCAGAGCAAATTGGTTTTCTGCACAGATGTACGCAGAGATTTGCACATGTTCGCCTGTGTTCAGCCACATCTGCGTGATTGCAGGAAGGCACAACACCAACCAGAAATAGATCAGCAGTGTCTCCGCGCCTCAGCCGGGCACCAACACAAGCCTCTTAAAGCAGTCATGCTGTTTCATGCTGCATGTTTCAAGTTCGTTTTGGCAACAGGAGAGGCTGAGGAGATAAAGAAGACACACGTTCCTGCATGTGAGGCATCCTCTCTCCTCTTTTCACCGTCTCTTCATGCCCGTCTCTCCACAGCTGGAGGTGTTTTGTGAGGTGATGACCATGGAGCAGGCCGGATATGTGGTGCTGACGGATTATCTGCAGAATAACTTCAGGGAGCAGCAGCAGCAGTTCATGGGTCAGGTGTTCGCATCCTACACCGGAGTGGAAGATGTTCTCACACCCAGTATGTGAAACACTCACAGAAATACACCTTACCACAAATATTATAGTATTAGACCTACAAAAAGACGAAAGATGTCAAACCCAAAAATCCACCAAACCTTCTTTAAATCCATGAAGCTGTGGCAATTTAAGAAGCATTAGAAATTTAGAAAAGTCTCTTTGTGAATTTATGAAAGCTATTCTATCTCTGTAGTATGCACAGAATGCCCTGTGTTGGCATTGCCAGTTTTTTACTTATGTTTGTGGCACAATGAGATGATTTAGAGGGAACAGCTCCCTCTAAATCACAAATAAGGCACTTTTTTTAATCCGTTTTCGCCTGGTGGATCCCTGGGAAAAGCGGGAACACGTTAAAAGATCAAACAGTGAGCAGCTGTGTGTGCATGTGTAAAACGTCTTTCATCTGATCAGATTAGAATTGACCTGCGTACATGACCCTGAGGAACCTTATCTGAATACAAAAAGCGTCTACGTACGCCACACGCTCGATCAGAATAAATCATTTTGACATGTGCAGAGCTATCTAAAATAGCAGAAAGAAGACGTAGAAGAAGAAGTAGTGGAGTGAGATGATCTTCTGAGAGTTCTTTTATTTATTTGTTTGTTCAAAGTGACTATTCGCACGTCATTTTCTAAATGTGTGGTCAGTGCTAAACTGGAGAAAGGTACGTATTACATGTGAATAACATTAGCCTTTATTTTCTTCTGGACTGGATTGGTAACACGAATTAACCTGATTGTTTGCACGATTTTGTTTCCGCGTTCAAAAACCGCCCCCAGAGCTCATACACCGTCCCGCTCAGTCTCAGTCTGAGTGTGATTGAGTCAGAGTATTCCAAATAGCGTGTTTACATGAAGCATTTTGATTCTCATCAGGCTTTTATTCTGATTACTTGTGTCCATGTAAACACAGCTACTGACATGTAGTTTTCAAGGAGTTTCTGGACTCCAGAAAACGACAATGTGGGCTGTTATCAACAAACTCTGGAACTGTAAACAAACTTTTTAGCAGTGATCCATCAAAGTAACTCCCAAAGACCATTTATCCAGGAGGTCTTAATCCCACTCTTTTGGTGTTCTTTTGGCATTTCTCTGATGATGGAGGACATATAAAGAATATTAAGATTTAATCAGCAAAACTGAAATGAAACAAAGTAAAATGATTTCAATTTGTAATGACATGTCACTGGAAAATGTTATATACAGTACCTTTATTGTAACATAAGATACGTTTAAGAAAAGCGTCAAGAAAAGTGACCTCATAAAATTTCCATTCTGAATAAATAGAAAAATTAAGGGAAATTCTGAGCAGAGCATTGATCTGCTGGCCTTTATTTTCCCATTATGTTGTAATGTGCATCAGGTAAAAATCGATTTTTATTATACTTTCTAAAACTTTGATTGATACTTAATCTCACAAGGAAACATAGGTCTCCCTGGAAATCAATAGGAAAATCCCATTCATAATTTTCTGGATAATAGAGAATAATGCTAATCTGTTCCTTCAGTGTACCTACCTCCCAGATTGTTCTACAAGGTCACTCAGATCATAAAAAGACACAACTCTCTGCTGTTGGTTTAAGTAGAGTAGAACTGGAAGGTGATCTGACATTTTGACGTTCACTTCGTCTTTGAAGATCAGTGGTCCTGCTTCGTTTTTAGAACAGTCAATTTGCATTGCAGCGTTTTTCAAAGGAAAATAAATTATTCCCAAACTTACCAACAAAGTCATTTTACTGAGATCTATTTACTCCACAAACCCCACAAGTTTCTGTTTGGTCATCCTTGAAATAAAGACCCCCTCTAACAGAAAATGGTGTTTTTAACATGTTCTTGTGGCATTTTTCTGATAACGGAGAACATGCATAAATAAAATTATGATTAGAATTGCATTTCTGAGTATCCTTTTTACAAATAGTTGTGAATTAGGGGAAGAAGAAAAAATGTCGTTGTTGGATTTGTGATGTAGAAAACACGCTGGGCAGGCCGCAAGCTCCCTGTTCTGCTCCATTCTGATGCATCCACTAGCTGACAAATAGATCCATGTACGTCTTTGTTTTCCTCGTCTGAGCTGGAATCTGGATCAGAACTGTACGGCCGGGTAACTCTGATACTGATAGCCATTGTTATTGCACTGCTAATGTTAGATTGGGGGTGTGAAGGGCTGTAAGCTAGCAGGTGAGCATTAAGCTCTAAGCAATAGGGAGAGGAAAAAATTGCTGGGTTGTTCCACGCTAAAAGTCCCGACCACAACTCAGAGGTGAGTTTCGAATGAACTCTGCTTTCGAGAAATTACAGAAATTAAATGCTAGAAGGCAACGCGGGTTGATTGGTTAAGCCTTACATAAATCACCAGATGATCGGAGTGGGTCTTTAAGAACCTCTGATTTCCAAAAATGTTCATGCAGGATTGTTGCTTACCTGAACTTTTTGAGCGTCTCTCATGAGTTGATGTCTGTCTATGTGCCCTTTAGCGTGCAGTTTAGAGCCACAGAACGTCCAAGCTGACGCTCAGAATGACACCACCATCGTGGTGATGTGGGAACGCCCCCGCGCCGTTTACGACACCACCATCGACTGGTACACTGTCACCTACCAGAGGCTGCAGGGCAGAGAGCAGAGCAAGCAGGAGTACCGCACCGACGGAGACCAAGATGTGGTAAGACGGACACCCACAAATCTTCACATACAACAAAGTCAGATTTTACTGGGGAAGGCAGGCGGCTCAGGAATATTTAACTTGACAAATTTGTATGAATATTTTCAAGTCATAATCATTCTTGCCAAAGTAAAAAATTAAAAACTGTTAACAACTAATTCAAACTTTACTGAGACATTCATTTCTTTTTTGTTTTCAAAACCAAGAAGATTTTTATACAGAGCCTTTGATCTGGCTTTGATCTCCCTATGATCTCCCTTTGATCTCCCTTGATTTTCCTTTTACCGAAAATCTCTCAAATTTGACTCTTCACTAATAACTGAACATAACATGAACTATATGTCATCCCATATTTAGTATTAGATTTTTTTAAAGCCAGTTTTTTTTCTGGTTCTATGATTGTTGCAATCTCGGCTGGTTACAATATGAGTATGTTTTTGGTCTTTTCCAAAAAATTAAAGTTTTGCTAAAGTTTGAAAAAAAAAATCCCAAGGGAGCCTCTTTTGGGGTTGAGAATGTCAGAGGACCACGCCCCTTTCAAATAATTTCAGTCCCGGAAAATGAACAAAAAAATTGTGTGTGTAGAAATTCACCCTTTTAAATGTTGCCACGGATACTAAACCCAACTACAGGAAAGAAATAGTCTTTGATCCAGTATGGTTGTTTCTCTCGAGAGGGTTGACCATTTTACATTGTAGCAAATAACAACCGACCTGCATGTGCAACTAACTTGATAGAAATAACTAGACTATGGTTACTTTGGTTTTTAAACCTTCATCAATCAGGAAGTCATGAGGTTGCTGCATGGTTTTCCCAACAAAAATAAAAAATATCCTACGTGAGGCTAATTGAGGAAAATCTCATTTGCAGTGATGACAGTAACCTGCTGCAAATGTCAGATCATTGTCGTGTGTTCATCCATGCTGCTTGCCTTAGACACCCTCAATGATGTGAGTACTGATTGCTCAAAGACATTTAATGATATATTGATGGTGTCTATCACTCTGGGCTGTTTAACGGGTCACTGAACAGCCCTTTACTCATGCTAAAGACCAAAGAGGAGCGACGTCTTAAGAAAAAAAACACACTAAAGACCATTTTTGCTTTTGTTTGGCTCTATCTCTACCAAACATAAATCATTTGACATTTTAGAACACACATCTGTAAAATCAAAGATCTGAAGATGGGCAAGGAGAAGCCTGAGAGGAGCCAAAAAAGTCTGCAGGACACATGATTATAAAAGTCAAAGGAAGATAGTTTATCAGAGTTCAGATCCCATGACATTTGACTGAATAAAATCTGGTTTACCACGTTGGCCTTTGGCCTGACTAAAGACAATGATCTGCAGTCACAATTTAAACAAATCACAAGTTATGAGGATGAATATGTAAACATGTGACCAGACTGTTTTAAATATGTGTTGTCACTGTAGGGTTTGATTAGCAAATTGGGGTAAAAAACAAAACTTCAAAAATCCATTTGTTTCGCTGCTGTTTGCTGGTCAAATTCAGGGCATCTGTGGGACGAGGAGGCGAGAGACGCAGCAATAAAGTGTTATGAGATATTTGAGAGATTTGGGGCAAATTGTGTGTTTGGAGTGAACATTGAGATGGTGTGAGATAAGCAGAGCTGAACAGGTCCAGCTATGACACACAAAAACTTCATACAGCTTTGTTCTTTGGTCTACATACTTGTGATGTGGTCATGTATGTTTAGTTATAGGAATGCGGTTTTCCCTCATTTAACCAAAGGGTTACGATTTAAAAATAACCAGCGATAGGTGAAATCCACAAAGCAAGATTATAGATGTTTTAAGGCTGTAAAACTCCTCACTACTCACTTTATTGACTTTCCTCAGACAGACATGAACACACTTTTCTCTCTTATTTAAACTCAAACTTTAAACCTTGATGGAGATATAATTCCAGTATTACGGAATGAAAACAAAGATCTGATTGCGATCCAAAGCATTTGTGAATTTCACAAGCCATATGTACCTGTACTCTGTACAGGAAATGGTGCATGGAAGACATTGACAAGATCAGCAGCTAATCAGAATGCAGAACACAATATACTGGGGTAAAAAAGCATGCAAAATTGCACCTGAAAAAAGTCTGCGAAGCAGCATGACAGCAAAAAGTGAGCCACAATACAGGCATTGGCTGCATTGTAATGTCAATGGTAACATTAACGTTTATTGTTTGCAAAATGCCTACATAGTTTGTATACCACTATTGCCTTTTTTGTTCCTGTTTGGTTTATGTTTTGAGCTTTGATCAAGTGTGTTGTTATTATCACAGTCTGCCAAAATGACAGAAGAATCTCTAAAGTTATATAGGTCAAGTTGTGCTAAAAACACAGATAGCAAACAAAACAGGTGAACATAAAATTTGAATCCTAAATGATGGCCATCCTTTACAAAAAGTAGTGCACTCTATTCTTTTTACTAAGGATACTTCAGTATAAGTATAGCAAGTATACTATACTAACATTTTAAGTTTACAATATAGATGGATAACTTCAAGTATACTGCCTGACTTTTAGGCAAAGTATACTTGTATCACACTTAAATAGACTGCTTTTTGCTAAGGCCACAACGGCCAATTACACCCAAGAGTTCATTTATGGATTAACATAAAAATATTCACTGTCAACCATACGTCACTACGTTACTATTTATTGTTTTGTTCTTGACATTGAAGTTGCTCCTAGTCACTACAACTGTAAATAACCCTTTGGAGTGAGTCACTATCAAAGCTTTAGACAACCATGAGTCGGCTTATGCTAACATGAATGCTAATGTGATCAAGACACTGCAAAAATATTAAATAAGAGCATTTTTTGAATAAAATAAAACTATATATTTGTTTGTTAACCCTGTATGTTCAAATAAATACTCGTGTCTGTGTTTTCAGGGCGCCATCATTTCCAACCTGCTAGCTAACAGCAGCTACGTTGTTCAGGTGGTAGCTAACTGTGCTAACGGCCTCAGAGGCCGATGGAGCGACCAGATAATCGTGGACATGCCTTTAGAAGACCCTGGTAAAAGCAGACTTCAGCTTAATGCTCACACATGTATCTGTTACACTCACTGTTGCCATATGACCTTTATTTTTTTAATACTCATTGTTTCAGAGACGGATTCCACACCTGGTACTGCCACGGAAAAGTCTAACATTCACAAAGTGGTAAGGACTCTCTCACAATCTGTGGATTCATCTGTTTTAGATCATGGGACATGAGCGCAGGCTTACAACAAAAGCCAATTTCTGATGAACTCCTGTCGCTCTTGTCACAAAAGTGGTGGTGGAGGACCCAGAATGCAGGAGCCCAGGCTTGGTGGCGGAAACTTAAACATTTAACATGACAAAAACCCATGGGGAAACAATAAGGTGGCAGAGCATAAAAAACCAGATGACCTGACAAGGATAAACTGATAACCAAACACTTAAATAAACTGAGGGTAATTAGCAGAAATGAAAACAGCTGTTGATCATGAACCTGAAACTGGTGACTGAGGGACAATTCAAAAACCTGACAGCTCTACGTGAGCTACTGTATGCCCTAGAACAGAGGTTCTTAACCTTTTTGACACTGGGGCCCAATTTTTCCAGTACAAAGTGATTCGAGGCCCATTCAAATATTGACATGTTAATGTAAATGGATCTACAGCTTGTTTAATTTGTATAAAATAAAAAATCAAGTTATTTTGTGGTTTATCAAAGTAAAATTTTGTGGGGAAAAAATGATACAATGTGATCATCTCAAAGACATTTATTTTCACACTAAACAGGTAAACCACAGTTGTCATGCTTAACACAAATTAGAATTCAAAAAATCTTTACAAGGCATTTTGATAAATGAAATTCTGTGGTAACAAAACAAGCACACTTAAAATAAGTTTCAAATTAAATAAACTCTAAATGACATAAAGAGCTAATTTAAAGTTTACCTTATAACATGCTGATGAACTTGACAAATTAGTCTTTTTAATTTTTATACTAGAATCTAGTACAGAAATATTAAATATTATATATTTTATCTATCTATCTACATATATATATATATATATATATATATATATATATATATATATATATATATATATATATATATATTGTATATTCGGTTTAGCTTTGCATTTTCCCATTTTGACCATGAGGGTAACAGTCTGGAGGCACCTGAAATGTTTACTTCATGTTCCGGCGTCAGACGTAACCCGGGCAGATGATAGGCTGTTACTCACGTGTCCCGGAACGGAACACGAAACACCCAATCTGCCAAATTCTTTTTATCATTAATATTTATTATTTGTTTTGAATGCTCTTGGATGGATTTGAGTGTGGTTTAAGAGGTAAAAAAAATAAATAAAATGAAATGAGGCAAAGAAAATATGATGAGAGACAGCATACTTACTACTTACTAACAAGCCAAGAGCCCTCGCGGCCCACAGGTTCATAACAGAATTTTTTTCACAGCCCACAAGGGGGCGCTCGCTGACCGAGATTGGACCGCTGCCCCATGGTTAACAATCACTTTCCTAGGAAACAACTGTTTTTGGGGGGCTAAAAATGACATAATCATAATTAAAAGACCAGTGGGAACACTTTGAAAATATATCAAAGGATGATCGGAGTGGGTCATTAAAGTCAACAGATTATCAGTATTAACTGATTTTCTTTTTCCTTTATGCTTCTTTTTAATTTGTAGTCAGAACTTCTTTTAGTCCATACTGCCCCCAAGTGAACAACTCCCAAAACTACAGTTTTTTTTAGGCAGGAAGTATTTGTTGTGTGAAACTAAACCGAATGAATGTGTAGATCTTAAAATCTTAAACTGGGGTTGTGGGTGATCCAAGTGAGAAGGTTTTGTTACACAAACTGATTTGTACCACTTAATGGAAACATGGCTAGACTCCAAAAGTGTTTGTCAGTGATCAAAGCCTGAGTAGAGTTCTGTTTTTTCATGTCTGTCATTCTCCTTTCTTTAGGTCTTAACTGTAGCTGAGCCTGAAGGGTCAGACAACCAGAACCAACTGGACTTAAACCCAGCTCACAGCCCAATGGAGGAGATCCCAGCAGAGCAGACTAGAGTTTACCAAAACCATCCCCAACATCATCAGAACCAGCCCTCAGACCAAACTCACCCAAACCAGCACAGAACAGTCCAGACTGATTCAACCCCTCCTGGTTCATCGGCTCTGGACAAAACTCCACTCAACCAGAATGGTGAAGACGAGTCAGGCCCAAACCGGTCACAGGTCCACAGTTCTGACCACAACTGGATTGAGAGTGAGCAGCTGATACCAGCACAGCAGCCCTTCACCAACCCTGGGCTTTCTAGCAATAGTGCAATCTGGATAACTCGCATAACCCAGCAGCCAGGCTTCCTGTTTCCGGCTGCGCAGACGACTGCTCTACCATCAGTCCGACGGCAAATCACAGAAGAAGCATCGCTGTCTGTGCTGCCACCTCAGGTACTCCCACACCAAAATTATTTTGACCCTTTAACACCAGAGCTGTCCCTCTCGACAGGAAGTAACACATTCTCTTTGAACTACAGTAACTTTTCAAGCATTTATGAAGTTAATGTAATTCTAATGGATTCTGAAGCTGAGAAAAACAGCTTTACGCTGATAACTGTTTCAACAAAAACTGTAGATCAGAGCAAAGCTGTTTTTTTCAGCTTCAGAAACCATTAGAATAACGTTTGTTGTGTAAATGGTCGAAGAATAATGGTAGTTCAAAGTGTTAACAGTGGAACTAAAGCTCCGGTGTTAAAGGGTTGAGCCCCAGATATGTGTGAAGCTACGTACACACAGCCTTTGGCACCCTGCGTTGAAGCAACCACTTTCAATGCAAAGAATGTGCTTTGAAAGGTAAACCAGGTCAAACTTTGACAAATTGGGGGTTTGGATATGGTAGCGACATATGGATGGCATCTCTTTCAGTTTACGGAGATGCCAACCTTTTGAAATTAATCATTTCTGTTTGTGCAGTCTGGCCGTCCGTTTGCATGAATTCTCAACTTAGTAACCTGGTCTCTCTGCTGGTTACTTTATAGGCATTAAACACTAGTAGTCTATCAAGTCAAATACTGTCTTCCTAACTTGGCATCATCTCATAATGTTGCAAGTTGATGATCTGAATTAGTGAATGCTCTTTCAAATTGAAGGTTTAACTTGGACCCTAAACTACCAAACTGTCTCTTCTGTCTACAGTCGAGTCATAATGAGCCTCCAGAGCAGCCCGGTGAAAATGGCTTTCCCAACATAGACCGCTACACTCCTCCAGTGGACACCACCCAAGTCACAGAAATCTTCTATGAGGACATGTTCACCCACTCTCCACTGGACTCCACCACCACCACCTCTGCAGTGTCTCCCTCTGCCATTCCAGGTCAGATTTGATTTAGATTTCTACTCTAGTTACATAAAAACAAACTTTATGTCCAAGATAGTCTTGTGCTGAGCCCTTAACCTGGATGGGTTTTGGTAAAAACAGTAGACAGTAATGAGTGGTTGAACTGAACTCATACATGACTCCTTGTGTTGTGGTTTCTCGGTGCTTCACATTTGTTCACACCTTCCTTGGTGCCACTGAGTCAACCTTCTGCACATTTTGCTCTCAGCAAAAGAAAAGGACAAAAGACTGTTACCACCAAACAGATCTCTGCCAGAATCCACCAGCTTGGAGTCCTCCACCTCATCTTCTGTCTGGATCAAGAAAAACTCTGCAACTATCAGCAACACTCTTGCAAACTCAGTCTACAAGTCCCTCACCACCTCCTCTTTACTCAGAGTGCTGCTGCACACAACTCAGCCGATGTTCAATGGTAAGACCAAACACAGTCTGTGCATCGTTTTTGCTGTCCCCTCCTAGATTTTAGGCTTGTTTTCTGTGTCACCACCTTGTGTCTGTGTGGTTCATCCTTGCTGTGTTCTTGCTGGCATCAATGACGGGTATGATGATAAGAGCTTGTTGATTAGACATGGTGTAATAATTAGTGGCTTTATTGCTTTCTGAAGTGGCTGATTTGCTTGACTTTCTAGCCATTCTTTGTGCATGTCACTGGACAAGGCCAGACTTTTCTCGTTTCCTAAAGGTCTACACCATTACTCTCAAGCTTTGTGATTAGCATGTAGTAAATGTGGCTCAGCATCCTCCCCTGGTGGTGGTTTTTCTCCTATACCCTTCAAGAAATCAGGCATAAGTATATCAGTCTTCATCCTTTCTGGTGTCTCTCTTGCTAGAAATCCTTAAAGATCTTATTTTGACAGCGCACAGACCTCTTTTCTTTGGTGGCTTAATATGCTTTAGTTTGTTTTGGAAGTAACCATCTTTATTTGGAGGACGTATTTGTCAAAAGAAGACCTTTTTGTTGCTTTGGACTTTTCTTTTTGCAGTAAAAGCACCTGCAACTGGGGAGCCAAAAATCGATGAGTCTCCTGGCCTTGCAGACTCTTCTAATGAGCTGAATGGAATCAACCTCATAGCTCCTGCGGTTTCCGTCTCTAGAGGAGTTTACTTTACTGAAGGAAAGATAATCCGTGCCACACATTCTTCACTCAAAGCCTTCAGAAAACCTGTCACCAAATACCACCAGACTTCTCCCCTCCATGAAAACATGTCCTCTGAGGTTGTATCTTTGGTTCCTTTACGGTTGGGTTCAGAGAACCAAACTCCTTTACCATCTGGTTATGTTTCTCACATGGTCACTTCTTACTCTAAACAAGGTCAGAACTTCAAGTTAGCGCTGCATCATGAGAGGGAAAAGAAAACAGGACGCAACGAGGACACGGATTCTGTCACTTCCTCCTTTGATTCAAGGGGTTTGAATTGGTCAGACAACCCAATGGAGACCAGTGGGTTAGGCTCTGGACCTGACAGCAGTGGATTCAAGTGGGAACGGGATACAGCAGCTGAAGCTCAACATCAGGCTTCAGTTTTTTTAAACCAACCCAAAAGTCATGAAACTGGAGTTAAAATGGCAGCTAGAAGAGAAAAGGAAGCGTCAGGAAGTGAAATGTTTGCTGAAAGGGAGGAGGATATAGAAGAGAAAAATGAGCTGAGGGTTGAAGAAGTGGAAAATATGGACATGGGATGTCATAGGGCAAAGACCAATGGCAGAGAGTTTAAAATGACAGAAAGCTACAAATTACAAACCAACAAGGAGATAACACCTTCACCAGAGAACGCATTTAAAAGGACCTCAGACAGCGAGAGTGGAAGTGCGACTCCAGAGAGTGGAAGCGAGACTCCAGAGAGTGGAAGTGCGACTCCAGAGAGTGGAAGCGAGACTCCAGAGAGTGGAAGTGCGACTCCAGAGAGTGGAAGCGAGACTCCAGAGAGTGGAAGTGAGACTCCAGAGAGTGGAAGCGAGACTCCAGAGAGTGGAAGCGAGACTCCAGAGAGTGGAAATGATATTCCAGAGAGTGGAAGTAGGATTCCAGAGAGGGGAAGTGAGACTCCAGAGAGTGGAAGTGGCACTTCAGAGGTTGGAAGTGGTATTCCAGAGAGTGGAAGTGGGATTCCAGAGAGGGGAAAAGAGACTCCAGAGAGTGGAAGTGACACTCCAGAGATTGGAAGTGGTATTCCAGAGAGGGAAAGTGAGACTCCAGAGAGGGAAAGTGAGACTCCAGAGAAAGGATGTGAGACTCTAGAGATTGGAAGTGGGATTCCAGAGAGTGGAAGTGGGATTCCAGAGAGTGGAAGTGGGATTCCAGAGAGTGGAAGTGGGATTCCAGAGAGGGGAAGTGAGATTCCAGAGAGTGGAGGTGAGATTCCAGAGAGTGGAAGTAGGATTCCAGAGAGTGGAAGTGGGAATCCAGAGAGTGGAAGTGAGATTCCAGAGAGTGGAAGTGGGATTCCAGAGAGGGGAAGTAAGACTCCAAAGAATGGAAGTGAGATTCCAGAGAGTGGAAGTGGGATTCCAGAGAGGGGAAGTAAGACTCCAAAGAATGGAGGTGAGATTCCAGAGAGGGGAAGTAAAATTCCAGAGAGTGGAAGTGGGATTCCAGAGACTCAAGAGTGTGAAAGTTGGACTCCAGAGAGTGGAAGTGGGATTCCGGAGGGTGGAAGTGAGACTTTACTTGCGAATGGTTCTGAAGAGTTTGTAGGAACTGATGGTGAGGAAGGTGGAGGAGAAAAAATCTTTAAAGTTGGAGGTGGAACAGAGTTTGCCTCTGGGAGCAGTGAGATGGACTATTCACCAAAAGAAGGTGTACTCCTTTTGCCGGCTGGGAAACCTCCCCCCTCCACAAACATCCCCTTGCTCATCAGCAGCAACAGGCATGTGATGCTTGATGAAGAGGGTCAGCCAGGTGTCAACAGGCTGGGTTTTGTCACTGTAGACTTAAAGGGGGCTGAGAGTGAAGCAGGTCAGAAGAATGGTGAACGTTCAGAAGGGTGGAGCAAAAAGAGCAGAGGGGGAGGTGGTTTTGGAGAGCATTTATCTTACAAAAGGGGAGATCCTTCACAGGGTCGTCCTGGCACTGCGGTCAGACTGACAGATGCCAGCCTGCTAGCACAGGAGCAAACACAAGCTAAAGGTAAACTGTTTGAACCTACCTTTTCTTTGATTCTCCCCCAACAGCATGGCTGGTTTTAAAAATGCAGCTGCTGGAAAGCTAATTGGAAGAATGGTTTAACCCTTTAACACCAGAGATGCAGCCAGCGACACATAAGCATCACCTGCTCTTTGACATACCATAAATCCCTGACCGTTTACAGGATCAATGTGAATCAGCCCTTTCTGGCCAGGGAAGGTTTTGATCCATTGTGCAACACATTACTAACATAAAGTGTTGCATAACAACACAAAGCCGCTTTTATCTCCAACAGAATCATCTGATTTACGACACAGTAAGCACTTTACTATTGTAAGCTGCGTTTCTCCACTTCAGAATTTGATGGAATTCTGTTAACTGCATAAACGGTGAAGAGTTATAATAGTCAAAAAATGTCAACACTGGAGCTACATTTCTGGTGTTAAAGGGTTGAAGCAAAAAGTGAGTGCATACGTGTGTGCATGGATGAATGGGACTGTGACTGTAAAGAGCTTTGGGGCTTAAAGCAAGGTAGAAAAGCTCTATATGCCATTTATTATTTGCAAAAGCAAGATTATTTTTCCACTTGAACTTTTTTGCCCAAAAAGGAGATTTTTACTTGTACTTTTTAATGGTTTTGCCAATGATTTCTAAAATATTTGGCAAAATGTAAGATTTTCAATCCCAAAATTTTTTTTAGCAAACAGCTTCAGCGTTTTCGGTGACCACATTCACACACAGATAAAGACCCACTCCAATGAAAATCTGGTTTGTGGTGTTCTTGTGACATTTCTCTCATATTGGGGACGTTTGCGAAGAAAATGAAGCTCAAAATTACATTTCTGGAACCCAAGCAGAATTGTTGGCTCTATGATTGAACATCTCCTTACAGTGTCTGAACTCAAAATAGCATCGAACCTCTGTAGTTAATCGTCTCCTTTGCCCATTTTTGAAATTGGCACCACCTTCCAAATCCACATGTAAGTTTTGGTTGTTTGCCCAGCATTCCTAATAGATGTGGTTCCAGATTCTTTTGTTGTGCTCTGAGAGTGGAGAGGCCATGAACTGATCCCACTGTTTTCACATAAAACATTTGGCCCTTGTTCATGTTTAGTTTCTTTTCTTTGAAACATTCTCTGTTGCTGTTACTGCAGTGGTGATTTTTTGTTTTTAATCTCTTGTGAAATTGTGAACCTTCCATTTCCTCCTGCAGAGGGCAGCAACAGCAGCCACGAATCTCGGGTGGGGCTGGTTGAAGGCGTGGAGACGGAGAAGAGGACTGTGGTTCCTCTGGCGGTCGTCTCCACTCTCACCATCTTGTGCCTGCTGGTTCTGGTGGGCATACTCATCTACTGGAGGTAAAAATCCTCAGTTACTTTGTTTCAAACTGCTCCCAAACCCATGTAGACTTGGGTCTCTTTGTGGCACAGAAACTGTTTCCAGGCGGCTAATTTCTACCCAGACGACACCACATCACCTAAAGTCATATCTACTCCATCCACTCCACTGCTGCTGGCGACAGGTGAGTACCCCCCATCAAGTTCCTCCAGCTCTATAGTTATCTAATAATCTAAAGTATTTCAATCAGCAGCCTCCACTTTTGTTCATATTTGCTCCTTTGCTCCATAAAAAACATCTTGGACACATGATGGAAAAAGTCCAGTTGTTGTTCCTCTCTTAGATAAGCTAAATGTAGTTGTTTTAAGGACATTTGTTATTTTATGTTGTATTTTTAAGGGGTAATTGTAAAAACAGGAATGTTTACCAAGCGGCGCAGAGAGTATTTTAGGTGAGACTTTTGAGCCACGTGTTTTTGGCTTTCAAAAAGTTCAGTACTGGCTTTGTAAATAACAATTTTTTATGGTTTGCAATTAATTTGATTATTTACTTTTATTTTCCTGCAGCTCAAACACAGTTATGAGCAAAAGCAAATGGTAAACAGTGTGTTCTTATATATCGCTTTTCTACCTTCATTGAAGGCCCAAAGCGCTTTACAGTCACAGACCCATTCACACATTCACACACTGATGGTGGCTCCGATGCCGAGCACTGGCGCCAACCTTCCATCAGAGGCAATGTGGGGTTCAGCGTCTTGCCCAAGGACACTTCGACACATGGGCGGGGAAGGCTGGAGTCAAACCTGCAATCCTTCGATCACTGGCCGAATGCCCTTTCCACTGCACCACGGCCGCCCGTGGTTTGCTTGCAAAGGGGTAAACGCTGGAAAATAATGCAACATTTATTAGTTTTCCTTTTCCTATACGACACGCTGGAATGGTCTTATTTTGGCTCTGTTTTCATTGATTTTATGAACATGGAAATGTAAACAACTTTAACTGGACAGAAAAGATCTGCAGCTCTACATCTTATACCCTTTGTGGAACGCTATCGCAAGCGTTAGCATAAATTAGAAGAATAAAAATCTGAGTTACCTTCATAAACAAGTAGCATTCAGGGAAGTACTTGTAACCTTCGTCTAACTTTGACCGGGTTGTGAGAGAGAAATGATCCACAAGTCCTTTTCTTTTTCCATACGAATTTGGGAAAGCTGCTGTGCCGTTTTCTGCAGGCCGGATTACTGACATTTATCTTTAATTTGTGAACGATCTAAGAAAGGAAAACAAATGCGAGCAGGTGTGATATTTATAAATTAAATATTGACTAATTGACCAGATTTACACCACTTTGATGTTTCACACTAAACCTCTTCCAACTGTTGGTGGCGGATATGTGCCAGTATCAGGTAGCACCAGTACAATGTTACCACCGTTTGTTGGGGATTTCCCACCAGGCTTTTTAGTTCAAGCTTCAGTTTGCTTTTTCTGTGTGTAAGCTCATTGACATTTTCTTCAGAAGACCATGGCAACTAATTCAAAGTTTTGGTTAATTTTCAAATGAACACAATGCGGCTCACTTTTGGTAAAATTACCAAAAACAAACAAAAACAAAAAAAAACAATCCCGAAGACCAAAGAGTTGAAGAGAACTAAAGAGAATCAGAAACATGGCAACATCTGAGAATGAAACTGAAATGATCCGTTTGCTCCTGGGTTCCAGATGGCCACGAGCCTCTGACGGTGAAGCAGTTTGTGAAGCACGTCATGGAGCTCCACAGCACCAACACGTTCTCCAAGGAGTTTGAGGTGCGTGACATTTTTCTGTCAAACATGACGGCAAGAATTCCTTGAGGAGAATTCCGGGAATCATTTCTCAGCTTTCCCTATCAATGTTCAACATTATGAAACAAACTAATTTCAGATAAAGTGTTATTCCATTTATCATTGCTCTTTAATGTGCTTCCATATCCGTATTAACATCACGTGGGGAGAAGTGTTCCTGGAAAATATCCATGTGCTCCTGTGTTTTAAATACTCTGTTTGCTGTAAGGCTGAGTTGAGCAATAATTACTGTATTTTTTGGAGTATAAGTCACACCAGAGTACAAGTCGTAGGAGCAAAAAAATGCATACTAAAGATGGGATAAAATAATTAAAAGTTGCTCCAGGGTAAAAGTGTGATTCGGACTTGGGCCCCCTTGTGGCAACATAGTTTCAGGCAGCAGTGTGAAGCACACTGGATTAAGGTCATCGAGCCCCCTGAGAAGCAAACCCAGGTTTCCTGCACGCCAGTCCTACACACAGCCAACTGAGCCATCCAGCTAAAAACTCATTTCTGTTTGTGATTCACACGTGAAAGTTGTTCTTGGTTTCACACAACCCTCTGCATTTATCTGGACTTAGGATTGGCACAAGAGAACACTGGATTGTGTCCCCTTGTGGTTGCATTCTGAACAAATCCCCAAGCCTGGTGTAATGCTGCGTTTACATTCAACACGATTTATGTGATTTCCATATGTAAGCCTTGACTTTCAGCAGTACTTCTGTGTCTCTGTAACCCAGTTCTATGACTTGCTTTCCCATATTATTCAGTGGAAGCAAAACTAAAAACAAGAACGATAATTTCTCTATTCAAACAAGAGAAATATCATAAAGTTTGGTTGTTCTCTGCATTGCTGTCAGTAGCAAATACTGATACACACACTTACAGTGCCCTCTAGTTGTTAGTTGGAAATTACAGGTTAAGGACAACCAGTTGTGAGTGGGAAAATAGCAAAAATATGAGTCTATTTATCTTTTAAAATGATCAAATATAAGTTGTTGCTGAGCATAGGTTGCACTCCTGGCCGATCTACATAGAAAAACGCGACTTTGTTTCCAAAAAATATGCTATGTTATAGTAGAGTGTTCCCTCGTTTATCACGGGGATCCGTTCTAATAATAACCCATGATAGGTGGCATAAACAAAGTAGGATTATGGATGTTTTAAAACGTCTCACTACACACTTAATCCAGACTCACATGAACATTTTCACACTTTTCTTTCTTGTTTAAACTCTCAAAGTTCAAACCTTCTTGGAAAAATAAGTCCAGGATTGTAGAGTAAAAGCAAAGATCTGATCG
Organism: Oryzias celebensis; assembly: GCA_014656515.1. NCBI lineage: Eukaryota > Metazoa > Chordata > Actinopteri > Beloniformes > Adrianichthyidae > Oryzias > Oryzias celebensis. The sequence continues at coordinate 46,141,060 of BNCR01000006.1, read as the reverse complement.
CGATCAAAGATTTATGTGGATTTGGAAATCTTAACGTATCTGTTCAGGAGACACAGCACAGTCGAGATTGATTGACAATGATCAACAGTAAATCAGGACGCAGAACACTGTGGTGCACTGTAAAAAAGAATCATTTAAAAATGCACTTAAAAAATTACAAACTGTGAAAGGTGAACCGCAGTATGACAAGGAACCACATAAACAAACAAGCATTTCAAACAAAGTTTACAGAATGACTCATCTTCATTACACCTCAGCTTCCAAGAATTAATTTTAGTCACACATAAATACAATATCTTTGTTTGTACATTATATCTCTATAACTTTGTTTATATTTATCAACCTAACTTTCAAAATATCTAAAAATGTAATGTGAAAATAAATACCATTAGGAATAGGAAAAAAATATTCTTTAAATCAATAAAGTCTGGACATGCTTTCAATTCTGCCCTGCACTTCTACCATTCAACCATGCTTTTGCAGTGGATGCAGTTTGTTGTTTTGTTGTCCTGCCAAAAGATTTTGATTTCAAAATCAAATTTATCAGAGAATTTTTAGAATCAAACATAAAGCTAAATGTCCTGCCCCTCAAAATGAAAAACACTGAAGTGTTTTACATATTTCATTAAATAAATGTAAATGTTTTAAACCCAGTTTTCTAAAAACAGTTCTCCCTCGTTAAATCCAAGTTCACCTTTATTTTGGCAGATTTTTTTCAGAGCAATTTTAAATATTTGTTTATTTTTCTTTACATAGAGCATTGTGTTCTGCAACTTGATTGGCTGTTGACCTTGTCAGTCACTCTCTTTCATGCCGCGTCTCCTTTATGGAACGCGTTCAGTTCACCAAATGTTTATAAATTTTTGGTCGCAATCAGATCTTGGTTTTCATTCTATAAGCCTGGACTTATTTTTCTGTGAACTTTGATATTAAACAAGACAGAAAAGTATGGAAATGTCTTTGTCTGTCTGAGAAAAGTGTAGAAAGTGTGCAGTGAGGAGTTTTGAAACATTTGCAATTATTGTACGTTGACTTCTTCTCATATTTTTCACTATTGCGGCTTATATTTAGAACATAATTTCTGCGATTAGTGAGTGATGACTGTAGTGCCAATGATCTTTTGTAGCCAGAAGATGGATACATTTGTCTATCACAAAATATTGCTGTTCATTCTCTTTCAGAATCCCCTCTGACAATTATCTACTTTTTCCTGAAGGCTCTAAAATGAGATTTGATTATCCAAATTGGGCCCCCAGCATATAGCGATTTCCCCAGATTCTTAACTCAACTGTTTTTTTTTGTCTAACTGTTCCTTTTCTTGCTTTAAAACCATGTGTCTTATTTCTTTTATTATTCTTTTATTATTTTTTGGTTTTTTTATTTGTTGCATTGTGTTTTTATTAATGTTATCAGACTTTTTCGCAACAAATGTTAGAAGCTAAAAAATATCAGTTTGAAGCCATGTAGTGATTATATAGATCGAGCCTTTAGATATTTCCTGAATGAAGATGGCAGCTTGATATTTCACTCACACTGCTGAATATTACATCACAGCTAAAATAACTCCAGCCTTCAGCTCAAAGTCTCAGATGGAAAAAAAATCAGTATATGTCCCGCTCGGCACTGCCTGTCTGTATCTACCTGAACCCCAGATTCCTGAACCTGCACTGACTCCCTGTCTGTCTGTCTGTCTGTCATCTTGTCCCTCGTCCCACTCTCCTTCCACCATCTCCACCATCATCGTCGTGCTTTCTGCATCTTCACCACTCTCCATTAGATTGTCAAAGAGTGCTACGAGGTAAGACACCGAGCGTCCCTCTTTTGCTGCAGCTGAGATATATTTGTCCTCCTAAGTCAGGGGTCTGCAACCTTTAGCACTGAAAGAGATGACAGGATTCCTTGCAGCGTCTTAATCTGCATTTCATTTCATTTAACCGAGAGAAAATGTCAGAGCCGACAAAACCAAAGTTTTGGAGGACTTCTAAAACTCTGAATTGATTGGGTGTAATGTCAGGAGTAGTTAAGAAAGTATAGCTCAGTTTAAAAATGTAAAAATAACAGACTCAAACTGTTTTAAATGTCAACTAAAAACTTACATTTTTAGAATGACTTAATACTGAGTTGCTGATGACATTTTATTGTCCTTGACTCATTTTATTGAGTTCTTATCTTTTTGTATTTTATTGCTCTTTTAATTTTTTTTTTAATTGAAGTTCTTAATTTTCCCTTTTTTGAATTTTTCTTTCCTTTTTCTTTTTTTTGTAATGTAGAGCACTTTGGTACCCCAAGAGAGTTTGTAAGGTGCTATATAAATAAAGCTTCATTCATGTGACAAAGAGGCAGAGGTTATTGGATCCATGTGCAACTGGTTCATAAGCTAAAGCAAACAGACAACGGCAAGGCAGGGACAAAGTCAAAAACCAAGGAGTCAAAATACACGGAGAAAGGCAGGACGAAGCTGAGACAGGCCAGGGTCAGGATAAAAGGAGAGTAGATCCGCACGGGCTGAATGTGAAAACAAACAAGACTTCAGACAGAACTCTGCTCGGTGCCAGACTAAATACTGTTTGTGGTGATTGCTTGATGTGGAACAGCAGGTGAGACCTGGGAGCAGAAGGCAAAGGCTGATGGGAGATGTAGTGAGGAAGGTTCTCAGGAGAATATCAATAAATTTGAGAGGCCTCCCTCTGGTGGTCAAAGGGGAAGATGGAGGTTTGAGCCCTGATAATTCATGTCAAATGTTCAAATGACAAAACTTAATCGACAAATCTACTGTTTATTCTAATTGTTATCATTTTCCTTCAAAACAAAAGGGCCACAATGAAGCAATAAAAGCTGAAGCTACATGTGACCCCAGAGGCTCAGGTTGCAGACCCCTGTGCTAAGAGATCTGCTCAGATCCTAAGACTCTTCTGTAGTTTGTGTCCTGCTTCTGCATTGTTGTGTGTTCTTTAGCTTTAGACATGCAGTGGCTTTTTATTTATGATTAACTACAGTGGGGATCGAAAGTTTGGGCACCCCAGGTATAATGTTATATTATTGTGAATAAAGAACCCAAGGAAAGATTGAAAAATTTTAGTACCAGATTACAGATGAGACACTCTTTTAATGCCAAAGAAATTAGGCTTTTTTCCATCATTTACCATTTCAAAATAACAGAAAACAAAATAATGTTGTGTACAAAAGTTTGGGCACCCTGCACCCCCCATGGTAAGTATCACAGCTTGTAAACGCTTCTTGTTTGAGGTTTCTTCATCCATTCTTCTTTACAAAAGTCTTCCAGTTCTTTGAGATTTCTGGGATGTCTGTTACACACTGCTCTTTTCAGGTCTATTCATAGATTTTCCATGATGTTGAGGTCAGGTGATTGGGAAGACCACTGAAAAACCTTCAGTTTTTGCCTCTTAATGTAAGACAGCCTGGATTCTGAGGTGTCTTTAGGATCAGTCCTAAACATTTTTCAATTTTTCTTTAAGTTCTTCATGCACAATAATATAATATTTTATCTGGAGTGCCCAAACTTTGGATACCCACTGTATAACCGGGAAATTACTAGAAATGGGTACATGCACACTGAGGCTAGACGGTGTTCATTATTTGACTTGTCTTGAGTGCACAAACATAGAAATGTTACTTTTGTTCAATGCTTGCTGTGTGTTGTGTTTCAGGAGGTGCAGATGTGTACGGTGGACTTGGGTATCACAGCTGACAGTTCAAATCAGCCCGAAAACAAAAGCAAGAATCGTTACATCAACATACTAGCCTGTAAGTTTTTGTTTACCTTTAAATGTTTACTTGTAAACGGCAACAGAAGCTGATTTGTGGATCCCTTTATTTTTCTAGATGACCACAGTAGAGTAAAACTCTTCAGCAGTCTGGACAAAGACAGCAAATGTGGAGACTACATTAACGCTAATTTCGTGGACGTAAGAGCATGTGCTTCAGCTTGTTTTCCCTTTGGCGTGCGAGCAGGAGGTCAGGGGTCCGTGTCTGTTACAGGGTTATGAGCGGACCAGGGCATACGTGGCGGCTCAGGGGCCCCTCAGAGCAAGCAGGGAGGACTTCTGGAGGATGATCTGGCAGCAGAACATCGGAGTTGTTGTCATGATCACCAATCTGAAGGAGAAGGGACGTGTAAGGGCTGACACAAACACCACCCTCACTTAAATCAATGGAGGACCCAAGCATGTGTTGGAAAAATAAAGGAACAGCCTCTTTGTTAAGTTCCTCAGACATCTGATACCCAACAATAACAATGGAAGTCAGTAAATAAAATGCAAATCAATTTGTATCATAACACTGGATGTTCAGCTAACAGTTGTTTTTGGTTCTTTTTTTGCAGTAAGTCTTAAATATTATGGCAGCCTTTAATACAGTTTATTTTTTGCTGTTTTCCAGCTCATGAAGAAAAAGTTCTATGTAATCTGAACTGACATATGGGCTGTTTGGGGGTAAAAAATGGCAAACCTGTATGAGGTACACAGGTGGTCTATACATAATATCAACTAGGTAATATTTTACAGCAACAATATTCAATATAGTTGCTGCTTTTTGTATCACGTGTTTGGAATATTTCTTCTGCTTGCTTGATTGAAAATGTCATCACGCTTAGTAGTTGAAATGATTGCTCACACTTGTGGCTTAGTTTGGAGAATTGATCGTATTTGAACATGTCATATTTCTTATCTCAGTATCAGCAATTCAGTCAGGATTCCCTTCGCGCCAGTCATTGCATGTCTCAAACACTTCTGTGTTTTAGCGATCAGGTAACGTGGGATATACTGTGACATAGTTGACCACTTGGTGGTGAGTTGTGAGCACTCTGGCCTCACAGTGAGAAGGCCTGGTTCAAACCCCTGCTGGGACCTTTCTGTGTGCATTTTTTATGTTCTCCCTGTGCATGTGTGGGTTTTCTTCAGGCACTCTGGCCACCGTCCAAAAACATGCTTTTCATAGGTTACTTCTAAGTGTGCGACAGGCTGGCGACCTGTCCAGGGTGAGTCCCACCTTTGCCCTAGCCAGTACAGGCTCAGGCGACCCTGTGACCCTGAAAGGGATATAGCAGATTAAGAAGACAGATGGATGAACCAGTGAACCCGTAGAGCAAAAATGGTCTTGCACCTCTTTTTCTGCGGGTATATTGCAAGAAACAGGTCATAGCTAACATAACACAAGCTCCTTGTGCAGCCTGACTGTTAGAAATGAAGAAATTAGACAGAGTGTAGGTTGTGTGGACATCCTACTGGCGTCCTACAGGCACTTACATATCGTGTGCACACCCCATCTGTTCACACTTCAGTAAGGGTCCAGTACTGACACTTTTCTTTTGACCAGAGTGTGTTATAAGGACACTATACTGCAGCATCACTCTATGTGCAAATTACATTAGCCTTACAGATACTTCAGGATACACCACAGGCTTAACAATGGTACATTCCATTTTACGATGTCCCTTAAGATGGGTGTACAAGCCTCAAGGGAACTGCAAGACATACTTGTATTCCCCTTAAGATACAGTCGCTCCTCTCTACGACCCTCCACGGGTCCGGACTTGCAGCACGTGTAGAGGTAAGTCCCCCCAATGGGTTCATGTGACCAAGGCTTAAATTAGCATCTTAAGCTCAAAGATTCCTGAGAAAAAGCTTCACCAACAGTTGCATCAGTAAAAACAAAAAAACTAGCAATATTTTCTCAGTAGTAAAAACCAAAGTGAAGTAATAGACGGCCTTGTGTTTGGGTAAACCCAAAAACACTAATGAGGGACCAAATACCAACTGTTAAGCACAGTGGGGGAAAATAATAGATCTGCCACAGAACCTTCTATATTGAAGTCCTGACATTTCTTAATACTAAACCAGTACAAAGTTAGATGTATGTTATCAATCGGATGACTAGGGTGATGTAGACGGGGAGATACAGCAGCAAGCTCACAAAAACACAAAAGGTTATGGAGGTTTTTGATTATGGAGACTATGGTTGATGGCAGTATGGTTTTCTCTGTTGCAGACTAAATGTGATCAGTACTGGCCGGAAGAGAATCAAGAAGAATATGGTCCTTACCAGGTGATGCTGAGGTCCACCAAAACTCTGGCATATTATACCGTACGCACGTTCACAGTCAGGGAGACGACAAACAAGGTAATTCACACACCTTCCTGGTCTCTTTTGCAAACAGGTGGAGTACAAAAGCATCGTTGTGATCCCACTTTCTGGTTTTCCAGCTGCCTCAGAGAAGAGCTGAACATACTGTCCTTCATTACCATTACACCCAGTGGCCAGACATGGGCGTCCCAGAGTACACTCTGCCTGTCCTGTCCTTCATCAGAGTCTCCTCTCAGGCTCGCACACAGGAGATGGGACCAGTCTTAGTCCACTGCAGGTAGAGTGTCTGCATCTGTTACGACCCCAACATGGCTCAAGTCTAGGGGTAAAGATGGGGTCGCAACATCAAGAAATGATTGGACACAAGAATAAAAAAAAAACAGTTTATTAAATAAACAAAACTCTGTGTCCTGGAAAAATAAAAAGCAAAATAATTCGAGTGCTGGTTTAAAACAAAATGACGACCCAAAGGGAACTGGAACCTTGGCCAAACATAACAAAAGGTCAGGGAGACAGCTGACCCAGCCATGCAGGCCGTCGGAGTCAGCAGCTCCCTGCTTAGGGCTGGTGCCGATCAGGACGATTGGCTTCACCTGCCGGGTGAGGCAGCATGACAGGATGTGGGGGCAGCAGCAGGGGGACGGAACAACATCCAAGCCAGTAAATGGGAAAGAAGCAAAGTTATAATTTATGTGGTCATTACCTATGCCGGCGGGTTTGTTACAGTGCTGGAGTTGGAAGAACAGGAACCTACATAGTGATTGACAGCATGCTGCAGCAGATCCAGGATCAGGGGACAGTCAATGTTCTTGGATTCTTGAAACATGTCCGGACGCAGAGAAACTTTCTGGTTCAGACAGAGGTGAGCAGGAACAGGCATGACTGGCTCAGTCATAGCCACGCTTCTAGTCCAATCCTTGAGTCTGAGTGTTGACCTGAAGGCCAGCAGCTGTACAAGCAAGCTACAGTAAATGTTTAGTATCCGTGCTAACGTTAGCTCTTCTGTCACTCACAACTACGCACTGAGAATTTCGAGGACACTTTAGATAAATGGATGGATGGATGCACAGACAGATGAATGTACGGACAGATGGATGGATGGATGGATAATTCAATGAACGAATGGATGCACAGACAGATGTAAATTCTAGGTTTAGTTTAAGCTAACGGCCTTGTTTTGATTGGATCAAGGAGCTACTGTGGTTTTAAACATTCATTTACACAATCTGATAAAACTTGATTTCCAGTCGTTCTGAACCAAACCGCCTCCATTTCCAGGAGCAGTACGTGTTCATCCATGACGCTTTGGTGGAGGCCATCTTGAGCCGGGATACTTTGGTGAAATCTGAGCACCTTCACACTTATGTGTCTGACCTGCTGATACCTGGCGCCACAGGCAGGACGCGTATGGACAAACAGTTTAAGGTAAAGGAGCCTCTTTTTGTAAGAATTTATGTAAGGCCATAACTCTGCAGCTCCTGAATGTGTCTGTCATTTTGTGTTTCAGTTGATCAGTCAACGCCAGGCAAAGCACACAGATTACAGCACTGCCCTGAAGGATGGTAACGCAGAAAGGAACAGAGCCAGGGCACTGATGCCAGGTATGAAGAGTTGGAGGACCAGACAAACACAAGCAAAAGGCACAAACTTTTCTACTTAAGACCACTTAAGAAGGAGCAGATTATTTTCACAATTCTTTCTTACTGCATATTTGAGCAAAAAAGTCACCACATACTCAAAAACTCACCAGTAGTAGTAGTAAGTACCCAGTGAAAATGAATCTTGGGCATGTTGAAGTCACAGTGGGAGAAATCGTCAAACAAATGAAAGAGGCCAAAATCTCTAATAGGGCTTTAAAAATGCAATTCCTAATTCAGAATTTACTAACAAAACCAAACCAGGTCTTTGGGACTTCCAAAGAGAGTTTTTAAATGATTATGGGACAGCTAAAGGACCTATGACTTTGGCCATTCGGTGAAATCTGGCAATTTTAACATTATTGAATAACAAAGGGAGAAAAAAATCTGTTCAAGGGAACTTCACAAAATTTTACACACATACCACCAGGTTAAGTCTACAATCACCACAAAAGTTTTGTTGACCTTTGACCTTAAGAAGAGACCTCCGCCGAGAATTTTTCCCCCAAAAATCCCTTGTAGTACCTTCTCAAATTTAAAGTCCTCCTAAGGATTTCAATCTATCACGTCCTAAAATCTTTGAACATCACTAGGAAGGGACTTTTAAAGTTGGTAGATTTTGAATGGCATTAGTATGGCGTGCACTCAAAAGTGACCTTTTCCTGTTGCTCACAAATTTTTAACAGATTATTGTGAAAATTTACAACCTGAATTATCTTCTCAAGTTGAACGAAATTATATGACATACAGTATGAACACATTAGGAATGTGGGTGTGGTAAACAAAAATTCTCCGTTGCCAAGGAAATCCAAATGTGTACTTTTGCCGATTTGTCTAAAAATTACATAGACGTGTTCATCACCCCCAGGCGACCAAAAATGTAAATGGTTGCTATGGAGATAAAACCAACAGAAGTCAGAAGTTGCCATTTGAGAGTGGTTGTGACCAGGGTGGTGATGGCATAAGGGGAGAGTGAGGGACATGTAGCAACCGCCACAGGGGACGGCAAGGCAGGGAAGAGTAGTGGTTGCGGGCAAGGGCGAAAGTAGATTTCTGTTTATGCCAGCACTATAACAAATTACGTCAATGTAAATCTTTTTAATAACAGCACGTGCAGATTAGGGGAGTAACGATTATTCGATAAATGGATTTATCCAATCAGATTGATCTGACCATCATTCCTGTCCAATGTGTGGAAACACTTTAAATTTAGCAAAGACATGTGACCATACAGTGTGGTAGAATGTTCTAATAATGTTCCTTTGGATTATTCTGATGTGGAAAAACAACAGTAAGATGAACTTTATCAAACTAAAATTGAAATGGATTTGACATTTATTCTTGTTTACTTGTTTTTTTGTACACATTTTTAATTTACACTTGAATATCTTGCAAGAAAAACAAGGAGCTGGAAAAATTTCTAAGTCACACTGTTTGAATTTTTGACTTAAAATGATTTAAGACATTTTCCTGAATGATTTTAGGTTAGCAAATCGGATTGTTCAAAATGAACAAATATCGACTGAATCAGATCAGCAACCACTAATTATGATATGAACTGAATTGTTGTTAAAACGAGTCATGACAGCACTAATGCAGATAAATGCAGTTGAGAACAAATCTTGACTGTAAATAAAAATGTAGACGGGGCTTTGTGGAAAAAATATTTGAATCGAATATTGTGAGCAATAGAGCAGAGACCCGCCGTATGCGGTCGATCACGAATGAAACGCCTCTAAAGCAGCTCTGGTGTGAAAGACTAGAGCTGCTATATTAATGTCTCACTTCATTCGTCTCTCTAAGCTGCACGTGACCAATGGTCAATATGAGTTTGTGCTCTGTGGGGAAGTGGGTGGGGTGATTGTTCGGTGGACTCGCAGCAGCAGAACTGGGCACAAAAGACACATGTGGAGAGAGAACGAGTAGGACAACTCAAAGTCATGGAATACATAAGGTCAGCCAGAATGAACATGGAAGCATTTAATAGTTCTTTGTGTTTTCAGAAGACTGGTTTAGTTTCAGATTAGATAGAGGTTAATATAAATGTAACAGTATTTTCCACATCTGACTTTGATAGATCACATTTTTGTGTCATTTTTCACACTGTTGTCAGAATTTTTATACCTTGCACAAGGTTATTGCTTTAAAAACATCATTTCTTAATTGTATTTTTATTTATTTACCTTTTATTTAACCACAGAAGTCCTCTTAGGATTAAAAATCTTTTGGAAACTCTGTTAAATGAAAGGCAAGAGGATCTTGTTTGTGTGAAGCTGTGAGAATTTGTATGAGTGGAAAAAAGTAAAGTAACGAGTAGTGAATTCCTTTTTCAAATACCTCCTCCTCCTCTCTCAGTCAGCCCTTCTTTCCTTACATCTGATGTTGAGTTTACATTTTACTTATGCCGTCAAACTCAGTACAGTTCTCAACCACACCCACAGGAAGAGGTGGAGCTTATCACTCCACAGACGAAAGGGGGAAAAGTGAGAGCCATGAATAGCTCTGGATGTGTCCATTGTTGAGTTTTTGACCCCTCCTTTACATCATCAGTGTCCCATCAAGAATAAACGTACTGCTTGACTAAAAGTAACTGTGCTGAGTGTCAAAGTGAGCCAGGAGTGTGAGTTTCATTGGGCTTGACTCATCCGTCTGTGTTTTGGCAGTGGAGAGATCCAGAGTGTCTTTGTCTGCATCGGAATCGAACTCTACAGGCTACATCAATGCCTCCTACGTCATGGTGAGACTGCCTTGGCCTTCCTTAACAGCTGCTGTGTATTTGTTTGTGATGTGTGTTGGTACAGGTGTCATAGGACATTGATCGCTGTTTTTGTGACGCTAGAAATAGCATTTTATTGCTATACTTATTCTAGAGCGACTCAGAGGAAAAGACAAAACCGAGGCTTCAAAGTGGCCATTCTTTGAGTTTTTATGTAGGGTGTGACCCCTTGTGTCCTGTTTTGTTTGGCCTCTGGATGTCGAGAGAATGGGACCAAATGCTTGCTCCTGAGTTCAAATGTCTTTCTTTTGGTGCCGGTCACGTCGACACAGGGCCATCACTGCAGCAAGGAGTTCATCGTGAGTCAGACTCCCCTGGCCAGCACAGTGGAAGACTTCTGGAGGATGATCTGGGAGCAGCAAACCCACACCGTTGTCCGCCTGCCAGACAGTCAGGTACGACTATGGCGTTCTCTGCTTTAGGTCCTGCTTTCACTGCACTTCCTTTATGTTTCTGACTTCCTGGCCAGTGCCATTGTCTGTATAAGAGAACGGACTGATTGACCCCTCCCCCTGGCGTTCCGAACAAGAATTCCTGCCGGCTCCAAGAAGCCAAAATCCCATAGGCTTCAACAGAGAAATAAACAGCTGATACTCAGTCGTTCTATTAGTCAGAAGAACCATTCTTTCTCTGATGCAAAGGATTTTCCTCATTTTTCCATATTTTTTTTCCGTCGTTCCAGTTGATTAAGTTCTAACCTGACCAATCCGATGTGTTTGAAACATCTGAACGAGAGATTCCGTGAAGCCAGAACACGGAGTTCTGAAATCTCACTCCTGATTGGTGAGAGTGGTGCTTTAGACATGGGAACTTGATGGACCGGTTTGGACCAATCGCTGCTCACTGACATCATCAGGCTCCGGCACAGTGATGTCCGTATCAGGAAAAATGGTGACTGAATTGACTTCATTTGGTTGGAGCTGGAAGAAAATCCTTTTCTGTGGCTGACGTCACAGTCAGTCCGGTTCTCTTATACAGTCAGAGGTCAAAGCTTATTTTGGAAAATTCCACAGGATTGCATCTGTTTTTACATGTGTTTTGTTTTTATCTAAAGGGTGAAGAAAGGGAGTGTTGTGTCTTCTGGCCCAGTAAAGAGCAGCCTCTAAGGTGTGAGGGTTTCACTGTGTCTCACTCCAGAGAGGAGTTCATACACGTTGGGAATGATGAAAGAGTTCTGGTCCAGGATTTTAGCCTAGAGTCCTCACAGGTACCACTTCCACATGGGACTTTGGTTAAGGTTCTGGTTTCTCATGTGGTGAAGCCTCTGGGTTTTTCTTCACAGAATGACTACGTCCTGGACGTCCGGCAGTACAGCGCCTTCTGTTGGCCCAATCCAGACAGTCCCATCAGAAACTGCTTTGATCTGGTCAGCGTCGTCAGGGAGCACGGCAGACCCGCTCACGGATCCATCCTCGTACACGACCCGTAAGTCTAACCGCTCATTTGGGACGTTTGGGGTTTGAGTCGCAGCATTGATTGATTGTGTTTGTGTGTTAAGTTTGGGGGGCGCTACATCAGGGCTGTTCTGTGCCCTCACCACCCTCTTCAGCCAACTGGAGGAGGAGGGCTCAGTGGACGTCTACCAAGTGGCACGCATGACCAACCTCATGAGGCCTGGGGTTTTCAACGATGTCGTAAGTACCGCCACGAAGTAGAACAAGACGCGGAGAAGCTAAGTCTTACACCAAACTCGATGCTTGAGTCAGAGGCGTCCAGTTTCATCGTTCAATCAGAGGTCCTGCTGCGCGACTTGAGCATCGGGCGTTACGCTGTGGTCTGGCAGCAGTGCATTGTGGGTGTCACGGCACCATCTTTCCAGTGTTTACGTATTTGAACTTTGCCAAAGACTTTTGTGTTGTGTCAACCAATCAGGAACTCCACTTTGAGCCCCTGATGTGTTGATGATGTAATCAGTGGGCGGAGTCCAAAACCATCATGGAGTAGAATCTGATCATTTTGATCTGTTTTTCTTATTTGCATCGAGACAGTAATAAAAAGTTCCTATAATTGTATTCGTTTTTTTCGTCCTCGTCAAAAGATAAGTAGCAGACACGAATTTGAGGCGTGGATCACGTTGGGTTAGTCTGAAGCCGCTGTTAACCTTGTTTCCCTTTGCCTGATCAGGAGCAGTACCAGTACCTGTACCAAGCTGTGTTAAGTCTGGTGAGCAGCCAGGAGGACCAGAGAGCCCTGCAGAGCCCAGAAACCAACGGGTCGGTTCCTCTGGGACAGTCCAACATCGCAGAGAGCCTCGAGTCTCTCATGTAGACCCACTCAAATGCTTAACACAGACATAGTGAGGTGAAGCTTTCAGTCAATGAGTGCTTTAATTTCCAGTAAGTTTGTTCCTTCAATAATACCTGATGACTAAAGCCTGTTACGTGTTTCTCAAACACCCGAGTGTTTTTTTTTACAAACGATAACTGGTTTGCTACGATTCTAAAGCTGATAAGATAACCAAAAAGGTTATCATTAAAGCAAAAAAAAAAAAGTCTCATTTCTTTCTAGTTATCTCAGTTTATTCCTAATCATGTATTATAAGTTTAACACAACCAAAAGAAAACAGATTAATCTTAAAAAGAATGATTGTAAGTGAGTATCATGCAGAACATTAAACTTCTGACATCCTGGTAACTTCAGAATGTAAACGACTCCTTGAAGGAACAATGTGTAATACTGACACCTGGTGGCGGAAATAGGTAGTGTAAGAAAATGGAATTTTGAAACGTAACCTCAGGAGGTTAGAATAGCCAAAACGAATACTCGAGTAGATATAAAAAAGTAGCAGACCAAATTCTTTTGGTAAGACCAGGCACCCTTACAGCAGAGGTCTTTTAGTGAGAACTTCCTAAATCAACTCTTTGTCTGCATCCAGGAGGAGTGTGTTAGAGGAAAGGATTCTACGGTATTCTAACGATCATAAAATAGTAATAGAAGTCACCTAAATGAATACAGAAATAATTGCACTTTTTCAGTCCTCTCTGGTTAAAATGTGAAAACGTTGCAAATATGATAATTTAATAATTATGTTTCAAAGGATTCAATTTATCGTATTTTTGTTTTAAAACTTCTTAACCAAAGCTCAAGTGGTTAACATTTTACACATTTTTCATCCATGTATCAAAAATTTTGCTTCTAATCTTTTTCATTAAATTCCATTTATTTTTTGTCATTAAAATGATAAAAGGAGTCAAATAAATGTGGATGAATATAATCTAATCAAATCATATAAAGATCAAATTCTTTCATGAAAAAAAAAACTGACTTAAGTCAAACAGGAAGAAACCATTTGGACTTTTTCAGGGGGGAACACGAACCAGTTTGGAGCAAACTACAAACAAACAAAAACATCTGCTTTTTATTGTTTCGACCTGCTTTTGCTGGGAGAAATTGTCCTCATTTGGTTGCAACAGTTGTGTCTGGGTGTCTTAAAACTGATAAGTAAAAAGAGGTTTTTTCCTGGAACAGAACTCAAACTTTCATGAATAAACTGATGTCTGCCGTCATTTTCAGACATTAGTGCAGCAGAGATGTTGTAGACGACATGTTGGAGGTTCTTGGCTGAGCCATTTGATTTCGTTTTATTGTCATTTTCACTCATTGTTGTTGAATCTGAAACAGTTTCTTACAAAAATAATTGACTTCATTCTTCAACTTCATTTTTGTGATATTTTTTTTAAAAAGTGGATACAATCTTTGGTTGTTTTTTTTTAAAGAATTTTTGCAACAAATTTGGGATTTGTTGTCAAATTTCTAACATTTTTTAAAAACATTTAGATAAGAATTACAACTAAATGTAGATTTCTGAACAAAAACAAGTCGTTTTAACAAACTGTGTAGCTCAGATAGATCAGGCCATGATGCACTTCAAATGACACTTTTAAAGCTTTTTCAAATTCCTTTTTTATAGTCAAAATCATTCAAATGAACCGACTGCCAGTTTTAACTTCTGTGCCTTTTTCTAAATCCTGTTATTGTGCTAAAACTCAATCAAGCCTCCAAGGTTGCTGGTTCAAAACCATCAGGCTCAGACGTCTTTTCTGCCGTTTTAACCCTTAAGCAGGAGCGTGCACGAGACCACAAAGAAAGATTTTTTCAACTTTAACAGATAATTCAAAGCATAAAAAAGGTCACAAAGGTCAGCGTAAAGAAAAATGAAGGGAATCAAAGGCTACAGCGTCTGACCTTCCAGATTCTGGCACGGCGAAGACGTTTTCATGGCTGATTGTGGTTGTCATGCCAACACTCCAGTTTTAGGTAAATTACAATGCTCTTCATCAGTTTCCGTGAAGTGGGAAATGAAAGTTAACCCTTTCATTCCTGCGCTGTTGCTGTTGAACGACCGTAACGCTTTGATCAGCTTCTTAAAGAACCGCTCCAATGAAAATGGGTTTCCTGGAGCATTTTTCTAATAATGGAGGACATGTATAAAATAATTCACAATTAAAACTGGGGGGTTTTTGGGGTATTTCTTCATTCAAGTCATGTTGGATCAGGAGCAGATAAAAACCCACGATTTGAAAAACAGGTCTGCTGGTAGAAACGGGATCGAACCCAATGGCTGTGTTTCAAAACTGCAGTTAAAGGACACGTTTTAAGCAGAAATATTTTTAGAAAGATCAAACCTAGCAGATGAATTCATGACTGTTGTCATTTCTGAAAGCATCCATACGTCCCTGTGGAGGAGCTCTGCGGCTCTGCAGCTGGGATTCGAACCTGTTTGAAGGCCAAGCTACTGTATGTTCTCAATGTACCTCCAGATATTTTCTATTTTACAAGAAGAGGGGATTTTTCTAGTCGTTTACACACAGCTGTTTGATCATGGTAGCCTGGAATTATTGATCATGTTTGAAGTGAATGTTGTGGAACATGTTTTGACGGCAGCAGCTTCATGTGGATTCCTTCATTTTCAAGCTGCTGCAGTCTTTCTACAGAGAGCTACTAGATTAAAGAGTTCTTTCAAGCCCGTGTGTGTGTGTGTGTGTTTCTGCTGCTTCTACAAACCAAATGTCAAAAAAACCCGGTTCAGATGACTCCTGGCTTTTTCAAGAACGCCTGAAAAAGCAACAAAATACGGTTTTGTTATGTTAACTGAAAACCACAATGACTACGATGACATCCACACCCAAAGAAAACAGCGGAATATTGTGCTGCAGCAACAGGAATATTCCCTTTTATATATTATATCCTTCTCATATCCTGATCTGGGGGCTGTACTGTGGAGTAGCGGTTAACACTCTCACCTCAGAAGGCCCTGGTTCAAATCCCAGCTGGGTCTTTCCTTTATTGTTTTTTTTTTTCCCGGGAACTTCAGTTTCCTCTCACAGTCCATAAACAAGTTTCAAAAGTTCATCGATGATTCCAAATTGGTGTCAATGTGAGCGTTTGTCTGCGTTTTTACAACCGATGAACCATCCAGCCTGAATCCTGCCAAAGTAGTTGGGATAGGCTCCACTAACCCCAAGACCCTGAACATCGTTTGGGAAATGGATGGATGGATGGATGTGCTACATGTCAGCGAAAACTGTCCCCGAAAGTTTAGATAAGAGATCAGTGGTAAAAAAAAATAGTGTGAGAATGGAAAGAAAATCTATCCTAAAGTCTGATGCAGCAAACTTCCAGCTGAAAGTGCCGGAACACAACGGGAAGTGCCTCCTACTGTCCAAGCAGGTTCCGATCTTATCGCCCAAAAAAACTCAATCAGAATATGAGTTGACCTGGTAAACACATGTAGAAGTTCTCTTGTTTCATCACACGTCATTTTTGAATGAAGATCTAAACATTCTCACTTCATTAGCATTGATAATCTGGTAATATTCTGTATTTTCTTACTAATGACGAATCACCAGATTTTGCTGAATCAAAATGTCTTTTCAGTTTTTGTTTCTGGACTAAACGTATCGAAACCCTCTTGAGAAACGTATGTGCGAATAACAAGTTATTACGTTTCAAAGCTTCACTGGTAGCATGAATGACATTGAATTTGTGAAGTTTGACCTTTTGTGAAAGCATCATTCATTCAGAATGTGAGGTTTCTGTCATTACAGTCACTGATGGAAATGGCAGACATGGAGCTTCAGCTCGATTCTATCTGACAATGAAACAAAATAAATGCTTTTCTGAGGACAAATCGCTGAAGTCTACATTTGAAAGAAATGCTTGATGTGAAATTAAAAAAACAAGTATCTACGAGCTGTTTCCCTCGCTAATTAAAGGCACAGGCAAACAGGAATGTACAGGAATAAACAGCCTGTGCTGGTTTATTTGAAGTAATTAACACAGGGCCCACCATAGAGCTTTGATGTACACCTTTTTAAGCGCAGAGAAAGTTTTTCTTTGTGTTCTGACAGGAAACTTCATGAACTATGTTTCACCTAAACGTCATGTCATTTAGATCACAAAGAGGCAGGAATTATGGAGAGGCTGAGTAAGAGTTCACAAAGTTCTTCCATTTAAAAGTGGAGAGAAATTCTCAAATGTTTGCAAACTGAATTGATGGAAACCCTTGAATTCAAGTCAGTCCTTAGTCCTTAGCTTCTTTCAATGCCATGAATACCAAATCTAGTACAAAATATTCTAATATTGACATTTTTTCCTCTTGTGCTTTTTTAACAGTAAGTAACACAACCTTAAAATGCTGAATTTGGAGTGTGAAGAGCAGTGCTAAAATAATTCACAGAGGGCATAGAATAGAGCCTTGCAGTACACCCTTATGAGTAAAACTACACGTCGTCTATGGTCTTTGAAAGAAAATCAATTATTGTGATCAGACTTAAAAAATCAATATACATGCATTTACACTCTAATCATTTCTTTATTGTTTTCTTGTAAAACAGGTTTGCATTGGTTGACCTGTACAACTTTATAGACAACAAGTCAAAGCAACACCATGACGAAGATTCAATCAAACCAAAAAATAGATATTTCTACATAATCATATTAATATTTGTCATTACACATCATACTGTAGCAGTCACAGAAGATAAAGTGTATATAGTGCATTAAGAAGAAATCTTATTACATTGTGAGAATATGAGTGCTCACCCTTTATGCTCACTGCCTGAAAGCCAAGTATCACATCAAATCACTTTAAATGAAATATGATATCCATATATTCAAAGTAAATAGGCTCACCTTTTGTCCCATGCAGGACCTGATGAGTCTGGTTGTGTCTATAAAACTCTGGAGGAAGTCTTTGAACCTAAAAACAGCTTCTACAGGGTTTCCTGAAAACCAGGATCCCCTCAAAGGTCAGCGATAAAAACCTTCACATTACTTTTAAAAATCCATAAAATAATCTAACTACATTTATTGCTTCTTAAATGCCTCTATTGGAACAAAAACCCTTAACTGATCTTGTTGGTCTCTTGTTGGTTAAGGCCACAGGCTTCCATCAGTCACGTTAAGGTTAAGGTTAAGGTATGTTGGGAAAGAACTGAAATGATGGATGCCAACGTTGGTGAGTTCCCTTCACACCTGCCTGAAGGCATCAAAACATGGGCGGGGCCGACCATCCTGTTTATGTCGATGTCGAGGTTTTCTAAAAGTTTATTTTAATGCAATATCGATAAATCGATAAAATATGGCACAGAGAGGAGGAATCTAAAGTCTTCATTCCTTGTAGAAGTTCAATTTCAAAATAAAAGCATATGCTCGTCTTCAAGGCCAGTTTCACACACCGTGTGCTAACCTGCCTTTTAGCAACAGAAACTTCTTATTTAAACTGACTTGAAGAGTAACACTGACTGTAAACAGAAACGTTGCTTTTGTTTTGTAGGGAAATCTGGGAGCTGTACCTTTAATGTGAAAAACTCAGCAGCTTTTTAGTTTGGGTGAACGAAACCAAAGGCCTCCATTTAAAAACACCACGTGTTTAGCAACAGCATTTTACATGAGCAATTACACAAAAGCAAAGTTAAAGTGTATATATTAGTGTGCAATAACGCTAAACTCAAAAACAAGTAATACAAGGAAAGAAAATAAATGGATTTAAACGTCTTTAACATAAACGATTGAGTGACAAATGGCTACTTTGGCTACAGCACCAGAACCTCCACCTGATTCAAGCATAAGAAGAGAAGCTGAGAAGATTCAGAATCTCTTTTTCTTTTTTTTTTTACTGTCACATTGTTGGAAAACTGTGCAGGGTTTGAATTCCTGCGAGTGAATCATCTTTGAAAACGCCCAGCAGCACCTCAGATGACAGACGAAGGAGAGGAATCGCTTCCCAAAGTCTTCCTGGAGATGTAACAGAACTGGTCTCCTCTGCCAGGCTTCTGAAGTGACGAGAACGGCTGCAGGCTCTGAGTGTCATCTCAGAGACTTCAGTTTCCTTGACATCCCTGCTGGACGAAGAAGGCAGAGTCAGAGGCAGGAGACCGCAGTTTGTGGGGCGCGGCTGCTAGTGCATCCCGCTTACAGAGTTGGCTCGTTTGCGTTTCCAGCAGTCCGGGTTGAGCCTCTTCTGCTCCTCTGCCAGCGCCTTGGCCTGGAGCGTGAAGGCGCGGCGCTCCTCACTTCGCATCTTCTTCCACCTCTCTCCGAGGAGGACGCTGATGGCTCTGTGGTGCAGACACACGTTAGCGTCCACGCACACACTCTGAGGCCCATAACACACACACACACACACCTGTTGTCTTTGCCTGGGTACATTTGTGTGTATTCTACGCGGAACTTCTTGGCAAACAGCATGAAGGCGTTCATTGGCCGCTTGCACTTAGTGGGCGGGGCGTTGCTGCCACCCTGCGCTCTCACAGGCTGGTTTTTGGCTGGTTTTGGATGACTGGAGCGGGAATGGCTACGAACATCTAGAACCAAAAACAGATTCATGTTAGACGGCTGGACAATCTGCGGACGTTTCTTCAACATTAGGATTTTACAAAAGTGTCGAAATCCATCAAACTTCTGAGCCTGTTCAGATAACCAGCACGCCGGTTAACCCTTTAACACCGGAGCTTATGTTCCAGTATTTTATATTCTTTCAGATCTTCAATCGTTGATGCAATAATGCAGATTCTGCAGCACTTTATAGGAGTGTTTTAAGCAATCAGCGTAAATCAGCTGATTCTGTAGTGGAGAAAAGCGGCTTCGCGGCGTCACATGCGTGTCGGCATATGCAGTCGAAGAGTTACGTTGTTTTACTTTACTGTCACGGACGACATCTCCGGGGTTAAAGGGTTAGGAACCTTTTCCCAAAAAGTTCCTAATCCCAAACAAGCAAACTGTAGCAAACTGTAATACCCCCAACTACGAGTGGTCAACCACCTGTCAATCAAATAATAATCAATAACCCTGTTTGAGAACAAACGTGAAATAAAAAAACAACGTAAAAACAGTTCCCTCCTATCATAGTGTCTGTGGATAATGAATGTAGCCAACAACCAACGTTTTTAAGACTATTCGCTCATGTTTTAGGTCGGAGAATGAATCGCTTGTTCTTCAAGCCTCTGGTGTTCATTCTGTGAACTGCACCTGCTTCAAAGTACCTCTGCTTTTTAAACGAGCTTCAATTTGGAAGTGAAGAGGTTCCTGCTTGTACACAAGATTATTTAATCTAATCTCAGGAATCACAAATAATCTGTAAACAGATTGATCGTAAATTCTTTTCTGTGTGAAAAGCAGTAAACAGCATCTGAGCCGTCGTAAGAGAAAACCACCTGGTGGATGTTGAACTGACCCGACTAACTACTTTTGTTTTCAATTATTTCACACATGACAAATATACAGCAGTGCATTAAAGTGCACGACCGTGTGACGCGTCTCTGTCAGGAGAAACGGCTCCCCCGCTGGACTGGGAGGTCCGTCGCCGTCTGGCCATACTGCTCAACACGTAGACTGCAGACGAGTCCAGAGGAGTGAAGTCATAACTACAGAAGAGACACAAAGATCTTTACAAACAAGATAAAAATGATCAACACAGGTAATACTGTATCACTGCCCCTGTTGGTTAACGGCTTAACCAATGACTGTATCTGAGAACTGACCGAGAGAGAGTGACGCCAGCCAGAAAAAACACGACCAAATCAATCAATTTTGTGATACAGACGCCACCATGTTGGAGTCTGCGTTTCTATGGCAACCACTTTCCCCAATCAGGAGTGAGCTTGTGGGAAGGCCACACCCCTATCACTCGAAATACAAAAAAAATCTATCAATGGTTTCAACGTGAGACCACATGCTTTATTAAGGCATCTGATTGGTCAGTTTATAACTTGAATAAAATATGTTCATCAAGAAGATGTCTAAAAAAAGGTAGCTGTTTATTTCTCTATAGAAGTCTGTGGGATTTGGGTTTTTTTGGAACCAGCAGGTACTTCCTGTTTGGAACGCCAGGTAGGAGGGATCACTCAGTCCAGTTCTCATGTACAATCAATGAGTTTGCTTCTCCTGTTTCCCAGCATCCTCTCCTCCTCCTTCTGATGGCATACAGTTTATGAAAGCACCAAACACATGAATGAAGAAAACTCACGCTAAAGGTGGTGAACGGAACAAAGACTGAAACCAAAATAATCAATGTGGGTCTTTAAGAGTTCTCTGACAAGTTCCTGACTCGGTTCTGCATCAGCTGAAGACTCAAGCGTAGAAACGTCTGCTTTTAACAACGATGCTCTTATCACCTCTTAAAGGCGTCAAAGACCAGTGAATCTCCCGTGTGTTTGGCATCTCGGTGTCCAGGAGGCAGGCATGTGTCTCCTACTTCGATTTCATAACACGGAATCCCATGATGCACCACGGTCAAGCTTGGGTAGAAAGAGGACCACCCTGACAAAAAGATGGAGGGTTAACGAGCGAGGAGACAGACGGTGTTTGATGATCTTTGCTGCAGCTTCAATCCTACCTTTGCTTTTGACATAGAAAGGGTGATCCAGAGGGCAGCGCACAGTGACGGGGGTGTGGCCAAAGACGCTGGGGTCAAAGGTCAGCTGGAGCACAGTCTGACCCGACAGCAACATCTCTGCGTGCTCCATCAGCTGCAGACCCTCAGAGCCGTAACTCTGCACAGAGCATCATTTCCAAAGCAGAGATCTAGTCTTGTACGACTGCAATCTGCCCTCAGAAGGATTCAGAACTACCTTAAGAAAGTTGGACAGCTCTTCATCGGCATGATCTCGCTCTGCAGACTCCAGGTCTTCAACGTCCTGCCACTCCACGTTCACGCCGCTATGAAAACGCAAACGACTTCCTGCAAACAAAACCAAGTCAACTTTAGGTCTGATGAGCTTTTTACTGTTTAGAAACACAAAGTGACTCACAATTGTGAAAGGAAGAAATGACACCATTAATCGCAGCGATCAGATTCTTACAAAATAAGATAAAAACAAAAGATTCCACCAAGCTCTAGTGCGTATTTAGCCTGGAAAAGTCCGTTGGTCCAGACAGAGTCCACTTAATCTGGTCTGGATTGAGTCCTGAACCTTATGATTGGACTGCATTCAGACTGTCGTATGTCTGAGGTTTCTGCGCCAAACCAAAGCTTGTCAACCATGTGACTACAGATGTCTTCACTCATTGGAGAGGAATTATGTGGACGGGGCAGAGCAATGACAGAAACAGAAGTCCTGCCTTTTGTAATCCTTTTCAGGATATTTCAAGTTTATATTTCTCTGATCAATTCTGAGCATCTGCATCAACGTCAGTAACACCTTTCCTGCTCTTTTTGTATGATGGAGGCAATAAGTAAGTAAGACGGTTACTGAGGAGACGTCGGCCAAGCAGGTACACTGAGAAGTGTTTATGACATATAGACGGTCAGGAAAACAGTGTGAGAAGCCATGTGTGTCACGTTAAAAGTTGTTTTAATGATTCTGCATTCATACGACCACATTTCAATGAGATCAAAATGAATCAGAATGAATGAGCTAAAAAGAAACTTTTCTGATTTAACAAGGAGAACTAAACTGCTTTGATGTCTCTACCTTTGAGGAAACAATGCCAGGCGGTGGGCGGCCAGGAGAAACTCCAGCCCATGTCTTCATCATCAGACAGAGAGGACCAGGCGGACACAGCAGAGCTGCACTCGCTGCTCGTCTGCAAAGTCAGAGAGACGCCAAATCAGAAACTCTAGACCTTCATGAGCTGATCACTGATGCAAGAAACCAACCACAACACCAAAATAAAAGCAGGAAGTGGAGGTACCCTGCTGCGTCTGCGCTCCCTGCCGTGAGCTCTAGAGGGCGACGTGGTGTCGCTCTGCAGAGCAGGAGGGGGCCGGGCGTAGGAGTGCAGATTGCTGCTGGTGCTCGGGATGCAGGCGGAGGAGGGGCTGAAAATGACAAATGATGACACAAATACAGACACCGTGAAGCAACGTTTACACAACAACTTTTTAAGATCTTGTAGTGGTGAGTCCTTCAGCAGAACTTCAGAAGGGCCGATAAAAACATCTGAAAATCTGAGCTTTCTTCAACTTCATCATCAATATTTTTATCTGCGCGTCAGGTTTTAAAACAACAACCACACAATTTCCTGTTGCTGCAGGAACCCTTACTTCCTCCAGAATAAAAGCAGAAATAATTCTACGTTGATTTTCACCAGCTCTCCTTCATGTTCAACAACTGAGTTTTGGCGTCATGGCGCCCACAGACCTGCCGCCAGGAGACTCCTGCAGCAGCGGACTCTGCGGTCCCGTGGCGATGTGTGCCAGCTGAGTGAGCCAGAGCGTCTCTGGAGGGTGGGAGCTGGAGCGCTCCTGCTGCGACACGCCGACCTCCACCTTAAAAACCGGTGGAGCTGCTGGTTCTTCTCGGACCTCCTGTAGATCCGGCAGGTCGTCTGCACGGTGAAAAACAAAGGAATGAAAACTAAACCCAAGTTTCTTACTTAACTGAATAGAAGCTGCACAGAAGATTAGAAACATCACAAATATATGATAAAGATCTTAAATGACGCATGTAAACACACTTACAATAGTGGAAAATAAGGAATATTAAGGAGTTGAAAAAAAATTATGTAATATAAACAACATGGAATTATTGGGAAAAAAAGAAAAAGATTTTCTATCCAATTACTTACTTAATAAACAACCTTAGCTTTACTTTTACACACCAGATAGTTCATACAGAACACAAGTGTTTGCGTTGTGTGATTTCAAACACCTACTTTTTCTGGAGCCATCCAGTCCAAAGCTTTAGCTGTCTTACACACCCCGTACAGCAGATGGTAATGTTACCTTTTTTAATGGTTTACTATTCACCAAATATTGGGAAAAAAAAGATAAAGAAAATAAAAAGAAACTTTTCTTTGTTCTATAAACAAGAACAGAACAGGAAAATTGGAAAGAGTTTGAAGGCCTTTAGACAAAAAGAATAATCTATATGTGGTCCAGGTAAAGTCCCACTCCAACTATAGTTTTATATCCATTGTAAAATTGTTCCCAGTGAGTTTCTTTATTATGATTATGCATTTATAGCCAAAATCTTTAAAAAAAAACAGTCATTTTTTGAGACATAGTTTCTGCAGAGCTGCAGGAGTTCATTAGAATTTAACTTCTGGGTTGTGGGCGGGACTGTTGGCGCAAAAGAAAACCTACAATGATATCCCAGCATTCCTTCGTTTACACTCTCTCCTGCTAGCTTACATCTCCTCACAACACCCAAGCTAACATTAGCATCGCCAAAAAAACAAGGCGAGCAACATTGGAGCTGTCCAGCTGTACAGTTCTGATGCAGATTCTAGCTCAGACCAGGAAAACAAAGACGTTCATGGATCAGAATTGGAGCAGAGCAGAGAGATTTTGACCCGTCCATGGCAGTTGCTGCGTCACAAACCTGAGATTTTTCAAACATTGTTTTTTTTCTCCTCCTGATCAAACATGACTTGAATAAAGAAATACTCAGAAATGCAGTTTTAGTCTTAAATTATATATGTCCTACAAGAACATGATAAAAACACACACAAAAAAAACTATTTTCATTGGAGTGGGTCTTCAATCCCAGTGATGTTTCCAGTTTGGTTTTTGTATGTTGAGCCACTAACATACAGGATGACATGTAATTGGTGTTTGGAAAATTCTGCACTTTTAGCAAAAACACCAAAATATATCCCTTCATCATTCATGCTTTAAGTGACTTCTGTCCTTTAGCTAGCATGTAGCATGTACTCCAGCTCAGTAAGAACTATCTGTTGTGTGTGAGCCAGAAGAGACAATATTGTTCTGTGCTAAAGAATCTAGATCTGCAAAGATGAGTCCAATGGCTTTCTGGAAACTCTTACTTCAGTCAGTAGTGTGTCATCAGAAAAAGTGCAATTCTTTCTAAAAATAAACAATGACCAAAAAGAACTGAATTAATTTTCGCTTTGGAGACAAACAGAAGAAAATATGCAGTAAAAAGAGTGGGTCCTAAAGCAAAACCCTGTGGAACACCACAAAAAAAGGTCCAGAAGGAACAACTAGTCAGCTAGACAAGGTTCAAAGGTTAAAGACATGACAAGCAGGAGCCCACAGAGCAAAAAACTTGTTCCTCTTTCATTTTCATACCATATTCCATGTAAGAGTCACTGGTGGGGAGGCCGGGGGAGGAGGGGAAGTGTTCATCACAGTGCAGAGGGTCACGTGACTGGTCTTTATCTGTCGTCATTCCTAAAGAAGAACAGAAGTAAGTGGGTAAACATACTTTACAGTACCCTGAAGTGCAAAACACATCAACAAATTACTTGACACAAAAACATTATTAAAGATCACAATGACGATTAAAAAACAAAACATAAAAAACATTATTAAAGATCACAATGACAATTAAAAACAAAACATAAAAAACATTATTAAAGATCACAATGACAATTAAAAAACATTATTAAAGATCACAATGACAATTAAAAAACATTATTAAAGATCACAATGACAATTAAAAAACATTATTAAAGATCACAATGACAATTAAAAAACATTATTAAAGATCACAATGACAATTAAAAAACAAAACATAAAAAACATTATTAAAGATCACAATGATGATTAAAAAACATTATTAAAGATCACAACGACAATTAAAAACAAAATATAAAAAACATTATTAAAGATCACAATGACAATTAAAAAACATTCTTAAAGATCACAATGACAATTAAAAAACATTATTAAAGATCACAATGACGATTAAAAATCAAAACATAAAAAACATTATTAAAGATCACAATGATGATTAAAAATCAAAACATAAAAAACATTATTTAAGATCACAATGACAATTAAAAAACATTATTAAAGATCACAATGACGATAAAAATCAAAACATAAAAAACATTATTAAAGATCACAATAATGATTAAAAATCAAAACATAAAAAACATTATTTAAGATCACAATGACAATTAAAAACAAAACATAAAAAACATTATTAAAGATCACAATGACAATTAAAAAACATTATTAAAGATCACAATGACAATTAAAAAACATAAAAAACACTATTAAAGATCACAATGACGATTAAAAACAAAACATTAAAAACACTATTAAAGATCACAACGACGATTAAAAAACACTATTAAAGATCACAATAATGATTAAAAACCAAAACATTAAAAAATATTATTAAAGATCACAACGACGATTAAAAAATAGAACATAAAAAAACATGAAATTTTAGAAATCAAAAATAAACTTTAAAAAATGAATTAAATTTTTGACAATTGAGTCTTTTCAAAGAAGTCTTCAGTGTCTGCATACTACTACAAACTTTCAGTTGAATTGATAGACAAACATTCTTATCCAATCAGGGCCGTTCCATTTCCTGTTCCTTCCTTAGTTTCATTTATATAAATTTTTCATACGATTTTTGGAAATTATTTGTTTTGTGATGTTTTTCTTTTTCACTGAAACCATAAAAAACAGGGGATAACAGAACTTTCATCCGAGTGGACCTGCTGCCTGGCTACCTGTGTGCTCGTCTCTCAGCTGGACCTCCTGCATGGTGTGGTATTTGGGCTCGCTCGACAGCATGGCTGGAGTTACCACCTCCCACACCATGATGTCCTGTAACTGAAACACAAGCACAGCATTTCAGTGGATTATAGGGTTTTAAAATGTGACATCTTGAATAAAAACATGTACTAAGTATAATGACAATAAAGGTGTTCTACTCTATTCTATTCTATTCTATTCTATTCTATTCTATTCTATTCTATTCTATTCTATTCTATTCTATTCTATAGTGGCATCAGAATGTTCATCTGTAAGGGAGTTTATCAGAGATAAACACAAAACAAGCATTGATGCAATTAGAAAACAAAACTAAAGTAAGAAGATGGTTCTGTTATCTTATCTTAACTCATAATTGTCGTGTCATGTGACTTGTCTTGTTTATAAACTTTCAGAACAACCGCGCATGCGTACTAAAACCCCATTCATTCAATGCTAAGAAGAGCGATAATGATACGATCTGAATGTCGAAAAGAAGTTTAAAATCCCCGAAATAAATCGTCACAAGCGAACGAAAAGGCCCCACTCATGGAGTACGTTACCTTTTTATCGATAAACTTTGAACATTTTGTACAACTTCGTCAACAGCGGTGATTGGAAAGGGAAACAAAAAAAAGAAGGAAAAAAAAACATGTCGCCTCGACCAAAACGGCCGCGAGCGTCTTCATTTGGTCGAAGTGGTGTCACACTCGACACGGGGGGAGCGAAAAGGTCGTGAATTCGCGTGAAACGGACGGTCCATCGTATTGCGCAAAACGCCAGGACCACAAAACGTCTCACGTAAACAAAGAAGGATCGCGGTGAGCGAGCTGCGAAACTGCCTTTACGACACTTATCAGACGTTGACACCTCCGAGCGTTCACTCCTGTGTCAAGTTCTGACATACACGGCACCGAACGGCACGAAAAGAAACCCGGTCCGCGCTCTAAAAACTGTAAATGATTTCAATGAACTTTTCTCAACTCACCAAAACAGTCGTCTTCCACGGAAAAAGGGGGCTGGTATAAACACCGTGTTCCGAGCTCTCCTATTGGTCAGAAGGAATGTCAATCCAAAGCTTCTCTGGTTCCTATTGGCTCGTCGACAAAAAAAAATAGTTTTCTTATGTTCCGCAACAAAAAAACACTGGGTGGGATAATTTGAAGGATGAACGCTTAAGGCCAGAACATACCGAGACCAAAAAGGAAGATTGTAACTCCTTTTAAAAAGTCGGAGAACTTTTTAAACAAAGAAACAAATAAAATTAAACAGGCTTGGAAAAACAAATTACTTAAAGTATCTTCCTTCATGTATATATTTTAGGGTAAATATCAAGAAACAGTACCTAAGGTTACTTTTGGATTCTGTTGCAGATATTATCCCATAACCCAGTTTTACTTTCTTTTCATAAAATCTACAGTGATTGTACTGCCCTCTAGTGGTCATAATGTAAACCTTTTTTCAACCTGAAACACTAAGAGGAAAAAAAAAACATTCTAGGTGAAATAAAGAAAAAAAACAGTAATTTTTCAATGGAAAGTCATTGTTTTATTGTAAAATCTAAAGACGAAAAACAAATTAAAGACGAAATAAATTGACTGATTTGCTAATAACTCTTAATTTTGAAGGATTATTTACAAAATAAAAGGATCAAATTTACAAGTATTTACTGTTTCCAAAAAAGGTACGACAAAAATCTGAAATAATTTATATTTTTTTCTCGAGTATTTTTAGTGAATCTTACTTTCACAATCACTGTTGCCACCAGAGGGCGGCAAATACACATCATCACGAACTTCCGCCCTTTTATTTTGGAAAAACAAGGAAAAAGAAAATCCTAAGGGTCATAAAAATTCGGGGGAAAATCTACTTGTTTTAATTGTTTCTATTGCCAGAAATACTAAATATAAAATGTCTAATAGTCTCTTCACACATTTTACTTCAGGCATTTCTCAAACGCCTTGCCTAAAATACAGGGGAAAAACAGTTCTCATGCAAATGTAAAAAATAGATTAAGTTTTGTAAAAATTATAGCAACATGGAAAAGAAACACTATAAAAAAACTATAGAAATGTACAAAAAAACCCTTAGTGGTCAAATGAGAAATTGCACACACAAAAAGTTCACTTCTTTTGGAAATAGTTTTATTTTAGTAAACATAATATTCAATAAATATTCAATAAAGGTACAAAGTAATCAATTTTCACAATGATTTTTGGACAATAGTGGTAAAAACTGGAATTGCATACAAAAACCAATATTCCTTTTGCAATAGCATTTTTTGTGAAAATCCTAAAAACATTCAAGTTGCCTCATTCAATAGAGGAAGAGAGAATACAACTTTCACAACCATTGTATTTAGTCTCCAGTGGTCAAAACTGGAATTCTGATCATAAATACCCTTCTTTTTCTGCAATAGCTTTCATAGTGATGATCATAGCAACATGAAAGCAGCATCACTCAATAGAGGAAGAGAGAACGCAACTTTCATAACCTTTTTTTTGGCTGCACTATGGCTGAAAAACATGGTTGTGAAAGTTTAGTACTCTCTTCCTCAAATAAATGGGGCTACTTTCATGTAGCTATGACTTTTACAAAAAAAAAAAAAGAACTATTGCCAAAAGAAGAGTAGTTTCCTGTATGCAATTTCTCATTTGACCAGTAGGAGTTTTTTAAAAAAAGAATGTAAAGTAAAAAACTCTTGCACTTTGTAGACGGTCCCTTACTTTCAGCTGATCCTACATGGAAAAGGCTTTCGCGGTCGTTTGCTCGTAACATGGGCCGTGAATAATGACAACGAGGCATGTGACATTTTGTTTGTTCCGTCACCTGTTCAGAAAAACCTATTGAGCTACTTTAGGCAAGGTGTTTGAGAAATAGTGCCGCTTATCACTGAATCTGTGTTGAATGTCGAAAATGAAAATAACTTAACCGCGCTAACCATCTGTCTTGTTACACGAGTAGTTATTTACTCACGTAAAACTGTTTTTACTATAAAAATGAGGACAGAATTTGAAAACCCTAAATTATTTTGAAAGGACACAAACATTTCCTCCTTCTTTTTGCTCCTGCTTCGTTCTTCCCATGAAACTTTCTTCTTACTCGTTCCCAAATACTATTTGTCTAAAGATTAAAGTTTAAAGAAATCTGTCTTTTCACATAAATAGTGTTTAACACAGGTAGAATAATGTTTCTCTGTATAACAGAATAAATAGAAAGCATTTTATTTTGAAAGAACCCGGATGCTTTGTCCTTTTTCCTGTCCATCAATTGCTTTGTTCCTCTCCTAGGCCTCATATTCTATACTTATTCTATAAGTATTGTTTATTTACAGATTACAGTTTAATAACATGTGTATCGTCACATGAATGGGGTTTCATAATATTTAATTGTAAAATAAAAAGGAAAATCTATTTGAAAACATGCGCTTTATTTTGAAAGAACCCGGACGTCTTGTCCCCGTTTCTTCCGGTGACAACTTTATGTCAGAAGTTCATTTCATGGAAGCGGTTTCTGCCGGCAAACTTCAGAAAGGGGTTCAAAGTCGGTCTCGGTGTTGCATAAATGTTGACGTGTTCGCTGGAACGTCTGGCTTTCGTCGCTGTCCGTCTCAGTTGGTGAGTCAAATGAAAAAGTTGCGGCTTTCGTTTCCCATGATTCCTGAGGCCGAACCGTTACACGGCCGCCGGCTTCCGCCGTGAGCTGACCTCAGTCCGCGCTCGCCGTCAGGGTTGAACTGCTCTTTACGACACTCACTTGTTTAAATACAAACAGGACCGTAAAGCCGTGTTAATAGAAACGTGTTTCATATTTGCTTCCTGCTTCGCTCGCTTCCTCTGCTGATGTTGCAGAAGCAGAAGGGAAACTCCAGGGACTTTTGGACGTTCACTGAAGAGGATACACACTTTAATATGCACACTAGTAATAATAATAAAAGGACCTAATGCAGCAAATATTTATCGTCACCGCCCTCTGACAGAATCAAAAACAGCAAAGGTAGGTGACATTAAATATTCACATTCTAATGTTAGCCCAAGCTCCTCCCATATTTTGACTTTTATTTTATGACAAAAACATCCTGGTTTTGAACTGTGAGGTTACAGTTTATTTTATCTTTCTTATCCTCTAAAGATTTTATTTTAACAGGAAGAAAATTAGGTTACCCTCCAAAAAACAGTCTAAACAGTCTATTTAAGTGTACTACATGTATACTTAGGCTATACTAAAGGTGAGGCAATATAGTTTAACCTTACTTTTTATATACTCGATGGATGGGTGGGTGGATGGATGGGTGGATAGATGGATGGATGGGTGAATAGATGGGTGGATGAATGGGTGGATAGATGGATGGGTGCATGCATGGATGGGTGGATGGGTGAATAGATGGATAGATGGGTGGATGGATGAATGGATGCATGGATGGATGGGAAGATGGATGGGTGGATAGATGGATGTATGGATGGATGCATGGATGGATAGGTGGATGGATGCATGGGTGGGTTGATGGATGGATGGATGGATGGATGGGTGGATGGATGGATGGATGCATGGATAGGTGGATAGATGGATGGATGTATGGATGGGTGGATGCGTGGATAGATGGATGGATAGGTGGATGGAGGGATGGGTGGATGCATGGATGGATGGATGGATGGATGGGTGGATGGATGGGTGGATGCATGGATGGATGGGTGGATGGATGGGTGAATAGATGGATTGATGGGTGGATGGATGGATGGGTGGATGGATGGATGAATGGTGGATGGGTGGGTGGATGGGTGGGTGGATGGATGGATGGATGGGTGAATAGATGGATTGATGGGTGGATACATGGATGGATGGGTGAATAGATGGGTGGATGGATGGATGGGTGTGTGGATGGATGGATAGATGGATGGGTGGATGGATGGATGGATGGATGGATGGGTGAATAGATGGATGGATGGGTGGATGGATGGGTGAATAGATGGGTGGATGGATGGATGGGTGTGTGGATGGATGGATAGATGGATGGGTGGATAGATAGATGGATGGGTGGATGGATGGATGGATGGATGGATGGATGGATGGATGGATGGATGGATGGATGGGTGGTTGGATGGATGGATGGATAGATAGATAGATAGATGGATAGATGGATGGATGGAGTAGTCAGTTAGTATTCTTCCTAGAATAGAGGGATAAAAGAGCCTGTGATCATGTGACTCCAGAGGAGCTTTATTTCTTCTATTGTGGTTCATTAGCTTTGAAGAAAACTGGCTTTTGGTTTTTACTAAATTATGCTTTTGTAATTTTGGTTTGTTTGTTTTAGTTAAGTTGTTATTTTTAAGATCTCAGATCTGATATTCTTATTTTCTGCTATTCCACCGATGCTGTTGAGAAGCAGATGTCTTAAAGTAAATAATTACATTGATATGCATAAACCCCACATTTTTACACCAATGTTGTCATGTTTACATTTGATAGTAATAGTAGGTAAAAAAGAAAACTGGTGTACCAATGTCACATTGATAGAAAAGGTCACGTATGACTTCTTGCACTTTTATCTCTGTAAATCTGTAAACGTTTAATCTGCTACAGCAGATCTGTGTCTTATTTGACACAGGTTATATTTTATTTTGAAAGGAACTCGTGCTGCTCTCAAAAGTAAAATAAGTTAAAATTGTTATTCGTAGAAAAATTATATCACTATGTTTTTACCACTTTAATGGAATAATTATCAATATTAAAAAAATCTCAGTTTTATAAATGAATGACTTCATGGCCACAACAACATAAATCATGTTTTTCTTCTAAACAGTAAAATTGGCCTTAGCATCTCTCACTCGCTTATAGTCAGTAAAAAACAGATTATTTTATTGTTAAAGGTAGTAGTAGTACTTGCTATACTTGTACTCAAGTATATTTAGTAAAATAAACTTTAGGTGTACTACTTTTTGCAACAGTTTAAGTTAAAATGTTTTCCATGTCAGAATGAGGACCAATCACATCTTATTTTCCATCAGGATCTGTTTTTGGTTACAAAACCAAAAGTTTTGCATGTTTTCTATTTTTTTTAAATATATAATCTGTAATTCAGTAAACAAGTGTGGATTCCTCTCAAAGTCTGCAACAGGGATTAATTCTCTCTGAAATACCAGTACAGCATTAGCCAGATTTAATTACCAGCAATGGGATTATAAAACAGATTATGTCTAATTGCAGGTTTCCATTTCTCTCTTTAAGTTATGAAGAGCTGAAATTAATTTGCAGCAATCCCAAAATGCTGAGATTACTTTATAAAGGTTTAAAAAAAATCTGGAGCAAAGAGTGAAACAATTCTGTCAAAATTAAAACGGCATTAAATACACCAAAAACATGGTTTTCGTGGAGTGGGTCTTCGATGCTTTGTAAGGCCTTATTGTAGATACATCAAATTCACGTCCTCCGTCTATAATTTAACGTACGTCAAAGTCGCTGCCTGATGCTTGTTCAAAAGTGTGTCTAAAAAAATCGGACACTCCTGCGGCGTGTGGGAGGAGTTTAACTCATAAGAGGCGGATGATGACAGATCAGGTCTATTTATTTTGCAGAGTTCTACATAAAACATCGGTAAACACGTTTCCACGTCCGGGTTTCTGAGGCTTTCCAAAGAATTTCCTGGTTTTGGATGTCTGTCCTGCGGAAAAACCCCCGGCTGCTGCGTGTGCTCGGTGGGGGAGTTTATTGCAGCAGCAGGGGACACTAAAGAGTTTAACGTTGTAAATTCTTCCATCCATCTTATTTATTTTAAAGATACAGCGCCCAATAATGCACTTTTGTTTATATGAACATATTTAGTATATTTTTTATTTAGGAATTTAATGAGATCAAAGATGTTATTGGTGTTTTATTTAAAAAAAAAGTCTCAATCGGCACATTGTTGATGTAATGTATGTGTGTGTTTGTGTTTTCAAGTATTTTTATGTTTTATTGAAATATATGTTGTAAAGTGATTCAGAAAACACATTTTTAGCTTTAATCTAGTTGGTATTCCTTTTTTTACCCCCTATTTTACTGATCTGAAAAAATAATCCGAACTGTGACTGTAAAACCTTTACATGATCTGATGTAATGCTGGTTATTTTGATTTTGGTTTCAGGACAGACAACGTTCTCCAAACACAGAAACTATGCAAAACATCCCGAAAACTTAGAATCATTTAAATAAAACTGTCACAGTGAAATGAAAATGTATTCGCATTTTTGTTTTGCTATTTGTCCATTTATCGCATGTATTACAATCATCACAGTTTCAAACACAGATACCGCATGTCGCAGATCTTTCTCATATCGTGCAGGCGTAGTTTTAAGCCTAACGTTGAATGTAGAAACTGTATCAGCCTCTCTTACATGTGCTGGGAGCTTATTCCATAGAACAGGAGCTTGGCTCTACCTCTAACTGTGCTTTTAGAGATTCTAGGAACCACAAGCAGTCCTGCATTTTGTGAGTGAAGTTTTCTGTTTGGTTGGTAAGAGAGAGTTGGAGAAATGCTTTAAAATATGCATTACTCATGACGGTTAAAACCAGTAAGTGGAAATCCTAATGAAGCAAAGGGCACAGTTTTGCCAAAAAAACGCTCAAACTTTTGAAAAAGGTCTCTAAAATCCTGTCATTTACCTTCTGTGAATCAGTAACAGTTTGGTCTGATAAGATGACAGAATAGAGCTAATAAGCACAGGGGTGGAGATGTCATGGTTTGTGGTTGCTTTGATAAAAGATATATTAGACCCGAGATGACCAAGATCTGAACCAGCCTACATTAATGTGGGATTTGAATGCAGTTACTGCAGGAGTCAATGAAGGTGTTTTGCATGGAGCAAAGGTCAACACTTGCAGCAAGCAAAGCATCGTGGGAAATTATGCAAGCCTCTTTGGAAACGCATTGTTTGTAGTCGCTGGAGGAGGAGGGTGAACGTATGGATATGGCATGGTAATGATGGAAACACTGTTGTTTTTGAAGCTAGGGGATGGACAGGCAGTCAATCCAGGTGAGTGACGAAGAGCCTGAAGTGCCGCAAGAAGACTGCAGGAGGAGGAGGAGAAAGAAAGCAATCACATCTTCCTCCTGCGCCTCCATGGACCAGATCACCATTGAGTTTGTGATGCCCTCTGTGGCTCGGGGCGGGAGCGGCCCGGACATTCTAATGCTGGACGTGGCCGGGAACTGGACTGTGGAGCAGGTCGGCTTAACTCTGTCGTTTTAAACTCCCCCAAATTCCCGATAAGGGTCACTTTGAGTTCTTCGGCTGTCTGGAGTTGAAGTGGCTGGAAGGTCTCGGCTTTCTGTGTGTTCCAGGTGAAGGCTCAGGTGTGGATGAAGGCGGTGACTTTAAACCTTTGTCCTGACTTCTACCAGCGCTTGTCCCCTGACCACTGCATCCTGCTGTATCAGAAGAAAGGAACCATGTGTGAGATCTACGACAAGCACCAAGTCTTCCAGACTCTGGACTGTATTCCCTACTGGAGAGGTACCACCGCCGCCGCTCAAAGACAGAGACTTAGATGATGTTTCCGGGTTGTGTTGAAGACGTATCCCGTTTTCCTAAAGCGCTGAAGAAAGGGGTGGGCCGGATCCAGATGGTTCCCCGCCTGCAGCCGTCTGAGGAGTCCCTGCAGTACCAGCGCTCCTTGAACTGCCTGATCGGCTACGACGTGACCGATGTCAGCAATGTCCACGACGATGAGCTGGAGTTCACGCGCCGGAAGCTGCTGACACCAAGACGCATTGAGCTGTCCGACCGGGACCCCAAGCTTTACTCCATGGACCCCTGGGTCACCCGCAAGCCGCTGCCCGAGCATCTGCTCTCAAAGGTGAGGTCCCGGTCTCCAGGTGAGCTGGCATACCTGCAAAAAGAGGTCTCCCAAAAACAAAAAAACCAACGAAATACTAAACTTAAGAAGAGAATCACTAGAAAACAGTAAATGATCTGTCAATGCAGCAAGGAATTTGACCTAACGCGAAATCTGATAAAAAGATTGTAGAAATGTTGAAACAAGAGTTCCACACAAACATCCAACAGAGGGAAAAATAAGCACAAACTAACTGTTAGGTGGAATTACCTCAAATTGAATGTTATACAGCAAAAAAGTAAGTATTCTTTTAGTAATTCTGAGCAAATAGTTTGTATTTTTTAACCTAAATGTACTTTATTTTGAATAAAGTGATAAAAAAACTATTATGATAAGTGAAAATGACTAATTTTAGAACAAAATGTGAGCAAAATGAGTATATAATGTTAGTATAAGTTGGCTCATCTTAATAAATCCTCATGAAATCTAAAATTAGCACTTATCCTTAGAACATAAATATACGTTTCTTTTTGTTCACATGTAGACAATAAGAAGAGAAACTGACAAAGTTTGACAGAAACAGATTATTTATTACCCTATTTATCGATTTGATACCTTTTTACCAACATGATCTCGTTTCTATTTGTAGTTTTCAACTGATACTGCTATTTATTTATTTTATTTAACCCCTATTTATGACACAAAAAGGAGAACTGAGCTGTAGTCTTGTATCGTTGGCCCTCCATTGGCGGTGAACAATCGTGGCAGGAAACAGGGGGCTAAAAATACAAAAAGACAGAAGTTTGTGTCGCAAAAGCAGTTTCATCACCGGAAACTGACACGACATCCTCACATCGTGTCTTTGTTCTGCCAAAGTCAATGAAATGTTTGATGGTAAATGGTCACAGGAAGCTTCGCCTGCATCCTTTACCTTTTGTCTTTTTTTTTTGGGGGGGGGGAAACCTTGTCTGACACTTTGAAAGACTTGGTTCATTTTAATAAAGGCGGGAACGTACTTTAAAGCAATGTTCTTCACTTTTTGGGGCAGATTTAGACTTTTCTGTGGACGACTTAGCCCACTTTGTGACTTCTGCTTACTATTTTAGCTTATCTTATCAGAATTTCTTAGAAAATTCCTGAAATTTAACACTTGTAATTTGTCTTTCTACTCAGCGTCTTTTGTTCATTTTCTCGGTTCAGAAATGATAAATCAACACATTTCTGTTTAGGAAACAATTATTGTGTTTTACCCTCTCAGTTTTTTAATAATGCACCTTTTTGTGCTTTGTTGCTCTACTCAGGTAAATAATGGTCACATCCTGGTGGTTATCCACATTGGTATGGTCAGCCAGACCATCAAGGTCTCCATCAATGACACACCTTCACAGGTACACAATTCTCTGCTCTATTCTTCTTTGCCTCCTTTAATTACCTTGCTGGGTTTTCAGATTTTTGTTTTTGTCTTGTTCAGGTGTTGACGAGCTTTTTCGCCAAGACGGCAAATAAAAGGATTCTGCTGGGAATCCCGGACGACACGTGTGAGACGGATTTTGTGCTGCGTGTGTGTGGCAGGTACTCTAGGTCTTTCTGCATGGCTGTCCTGCTTTAAACTGGAAAATGGGCCTCGTTTGTCAAACCTAACAAGATTCCCAATAGATGAAGCTGTCGTGCTCTTTTCAAATGTTTGTGGAGCCTCTGAGCCAACGATGCACAAAAAAAACCCCAAAACACACTAAACACCAATAGTTCCATCTGGAGCTGTCATCGCATGGGTCTACTTCTAGACTCCCACATTTAGTTTAGCTTGAATCAAACTCTGTCTCAAACGCTGTAGTACCTCCAATACCCACCAGATGCTGGTTTCAGAGTTGAGAAAAAGGCAAACTCACATAAGCAAAAACTCCAACTTTACACCAATGACTATTGGCATTTTGGCCTTGATCATTGTTACCCCCCTGTTTGTATCTAGGGAATCTGGTGGAACAAAAAATAAAAATTACATTTTCTTGCCCTGACCCACAAAAAAACACCAAAAGATTGTCTCCATAAAAAAAGATACATTTGTT